>JAANYP010003786.1:267488-472682 GCA_020465985.1 Centrapalus pauciflorus | reverse complement strand
ACGAGCGAGAGAGAGAACGAAAGTAAGAGATTTAAGAAAATTTAATAAATTATTGATTTAATTTCCATATTCTTTTATTTCTATATATTTAATTTTAAAATTATTTTGTTTTCCTTAAATGCCCTTTATGCACCATTGATAAATTATTCGATGCATAAAAGTTCTCAATTAACATCACTATATATATATGTATATATATATATATATATATATATATATATATATATATATATATATATATATATATATATATATATATATATATATATATATATATATATATGAGTTCAAATGAGTACCACTAGTTTTGCGGAGTACCGGAGGCACATCGCTTAATATCATTTTTTTTTAAATTTTTTTTCATAATCATGTTAAAATTAATAATACAAGACTACTTGAAAAAAATCACACATAAACACACACTAGAACTATGTGAAACGTGTGTGTTCACATGAACTGTATTGTTTCACAACTAAGCATGTTCACATATATTTATTCACGTTCACATGACTTTTAAGATAATATAAAGTGTAAATGTATATAATTTTGTACGAATAACCTTATATTATTTGTATATAAATGAATATGAAAAAAAATTTAAAAAAAAACTTTTTTTTTCGGAGCAAGTTCACATCTGCAACCCGTGTATTCAAGTAAGTATCATTAGTTTTGCGGAGTATACCAGAAGTACCTCGGTTAAAACCATTTTTTTGAATTTTTTTCATAATCATGTTTAAATTAATAATACAAAACTACTTGTAAAACGTCACACATAAATATACACTAGAACTATGTGAAACGTGCATGTTGTGAACGTATGTTCACACTAAGCATTTTCAAATATATTTTTTCACGTTCACATGACTTTTAAGATGCTAGAAAGTGTGAATTTGTGTAATTTTTTACAAATAGCCTAATTTTATTTGTATCTAAATGAATATGAAAAACAAAATTAAAAAAAGAACTTTTTTCTTCACATCTGAAACCCGTGTGTTCACAGGTACTCAAAGTACTCTGCATTTTTTTTGGTACTCACATGAACCATATTATACACACACACACACACATATTATTAGTTTTGCGGAGTACCGGGGATACCTCGTTTAATCGTGTGGACACACATGCGGACACTACGGTGCGCGCGCGCGCGCACACACACACACATATCCGATATATATATATATATATATATATATATATATATATATATATATATATATATAGAATATGGTTCGAGAGAGTACCACTCATTATGTAGCGCACCAGAAGATACTACCTTTAAAAAAACTTTTTAAAATTTTTTTTTTCATAAACATGTTTTAATTAACATTATTAAAATCATATGTAAATTTAACATACATTCACATCTCCTAGCTCTTAAAAAATGATGTGAGCACACACTTATATAATTTTGAATGTGTGTGAACGTGCATTTATGTGATGCGTCTTTTAATGCACTTAAAGTGTTCAAATTTACGTGAAATTCACATATGATTAGTGTAACGTTAATTAAAACATGTTCATGAAAAAAATTCAAAAAAATTACTTTTAAGGGTGGTACCTTCAGGTGCGCTGCATAATGGGTGGTATTCACTTGAACCTAAATCTATATATATATGTATATATATATATATATATATATATATATATATATATATATATATATATATATATATATATATATATGTATGTATATATGTGTGTGTATATATATATATATATATGTGTATATATATATATATATATATGTATATATATAGTGGTTTAATGGAGAACCTCTATGCATCGAAGAACCACAATACACCACCACAAACACATTACAATTCCCCCGTGATGCATCATTAATTCCATGTGATGCATCACAATTTCCGTGTGATGAATCGACTTCCACGTGATGCATTACGATTTTCTAGCGATGCATTGTAGTTCTTCAAGGTCATTGAACCCACCCATATATATATATGTATGTATATATATAATATGGTTCGTGTGAGTACCTAAAACATGCAGAGTACCGTCTGCACCTGTGAACACACGGAATTAGGATATGAACATGTTGCGAAAAAGTAAAAAAAATTTTTAAATTTTTTTCATATCCATTTAGATACAAATAATATATTGCTATTTGTAACAAATTACACACATTCACATTTTCTAGAATCTTAAGATTCATGTGAAAAAATTTATGTGAACATTCTTCGTGTGAGTTTATGTGAACATGCTTGTTTCACATAGTTCTAGTGTGTGTTTATGTGTGATTTTTTACAAGTAGTCTTGTATTATTAATTTAAACATGATTATGAAACTTTATTTGAAAAAATGGTTCTAAGCGTGGCACCCAGGGGCGGATCTACAGCCAAGCTTATGGTAGCCCATGCTACCAGTCAAGTGGGCTTCTCATGTGGAAAATATTTTTGGGCTTCCACTAGTGCTACCATTAATTAAATTTTGTGATACTAGTAAATAATTAGGGGCCCAATTATATAGCCCAAAAAAATCAAACCAAAGAAGAAAAAACGGGAGCTGGGAGCAAGGCAGGGCCGCATGGAACACCGAACACCGGCAGCTAAGTGTTCGACCTCCGACAGGGAACACCAACACACGCACGTCACCAGGCACCACCAGTCCACCACTCCACGTCTCCACCAGGCAGCACCGGCAGGTCCGCAGCACGTCCGCTATCCGCACCAGCAGCGGCAGGCGGCACCGCGGCAGCCTTCTGCCCTTCTCCTCCTCTTAATCAGTTTTCTCTAATCTCTAATTTTGAATTATCTTTCTTGATTTTAGAACTCTAGATGTTAAATGTTGTCAATTTGTGTAGTGTTTTAGTCTTTTAGAAATCAAAATCTTTATTAGTTAATGGTTATTGTGGTTTTACAAATTATAAGCTCTTCAAGTTAAAAATTAGTTACTATGGTTTTATAAATTAATGTTGTCAAATTGTGTTGTGTTTTAGAAATCAGAATGTTATTCAATTGTCCATTTATGCAGTGTTTTGTCAACCCTTAATTATATATATATAACAAATAAATGTTGGTATCAATGGACAAATTTGTGAAAAGAAAATTATCATCCAATAGTGGAAAGCCTTCAAGTGGAAGTGGTTCAAACAATACGTTTATGTATATATATATATATTGGTCATATTCTTTATGCCACCAGTGATGGGTTTTTCTAGATCCGCCACCGGTGGCACCTCAAGTATTCTACAAAACAAATGAAACTCACTTGAACCCAAACACACACACACACACACACACACACACACACACACACACACACACACACACACATATATATATATATATATATATATATATATATATATATATATATAGTTATATTTTTGTAAGCACCTAAATTTTGATGAGAACTTGAAAACCATATGGGCAATTTTAGAAAACAAAAATTTATCTCTCCTATTTATATATTCTCTTTTTCTCTCTTTCTCATTCATTTAAACCCTAAAAAAAATCTGTCATCTCTTCCTTTCTCTCTCCCTCTCTCTCTAAACACTAGAAACCATCACAAATCACCACCACATACAATCCTACTTTCCCCCTCTACTCTCTATCTTCTCCAACCACTTGCCGGCGACCACCTGCAACCACCTGCAATCACCAGATCCATTCCTCCTCCATCTCCCTCTCGTACTTCCTCTCGCTCGCTCGGCTTTCTCTCAATCTCTCAAACTGCAGTTGCGGGCTGTCACAAAACCCTAGTGCCGCCGCACCGCCACTCCGTCACTTCCATTTCCCTCATGATTGCCACCACCACTTGGCCTCTCGGTGACAACACTCAACAAGAAATGAAGTAAGATATTAGATATCTAGAATGAATATAATAGTCATATAGATGTATTTTGTTAAAAAAAGTTTTTGTTTATGATTCACAAGATTTGAAAGATTATTTTTTATTTAAAAATGTGTTTTACGTGTATGTTGTATAAGTTGTATACCAAGTGTTTTGTTAAAAAAAAATTTTGCATATGATTCACAAGATTTGAATGTTTTTTTTGTTCATAAATGTGTTTTTGGTATATTTTTATATCAGTTCCATACCAATTGTTTGATAAAATGTATAATCCTGTTATTGTCGTACTAGTAAATTTTTATTGTTGTATCTATATATACAATAAATGATATTTTACATAGACTATATGATAATCTACATAGAATATGCGCAAGTTAATTTGTTAAAACTGTGTTTTTAATGTACTTTTACGCAGAATACGCGATACTTTACGTAGAATATATGATAATATACATAGTATACATTTATCAGTTTATTTGTTATTGTTGTATCTATATATCTTATATATATATATATGTATATGTATATGTGGGGGGGGGGGGATAGGGTTAGGTTTTTTTGAGACTCTTATATCTTATGAGAACCTAGGAACCATTTGTAGCATTTAGATCAACAAGATATATGACTGAAAATAGGCAACATACTTCAAAGAAATTAGAAATAGTAAATTTGGTCTATTTTATTGTGAAAGGTTCACTGAAAGAAAGTCTGAAAGGGTTAAATTTTGAAAGTATCAAAATTCTGCCAACGGTACGTACCCTTTTTCGAAAATTTAAAAGTACATTACATTATAATAAGAGTAATTGTAGTTTGTTTCATCCAATGAAAATAAACTCTAAACACGTTAATTTTAAACGATGAAGTTAAGGCGGCAGTTTGGGATTGTGGAAGCTCCGGGCCCAGATGGTTTCACGTTTAAATTCTTTAAGTAATCATGGGATATCATTAAGGGTAAAGTCTTGAACTTGGTAAAACAGTTTGAATCCTGTGGTAGAATCTCGGTGGGATGTAATGTGTCATTCATTTCTTTAATCCCAAAGGTATCTGATCCTCTTACTCTGAAAGATTATCGGCCTATTAGCCTCACTGGTTGCATATACAAAATCATCGCTAAGCTTCTTGCTGGAAGATTAAGAAAGGTGGTGGGTAAAGTTGTAAGTGTGGAACAATCAGCCTTTATTGAGGGTAGGAAGATTCTTGATGGTCCCTTAATGATGAATGAGATTTAAAGTTGGGCAAAGAAAGCTAAAAAGCAACTTATTCTCTTGAAAGTAGATTTCGACAAAGCGTTTGATTCGGTAAGTTGGCAACATTTATAGTCAATTATGGAACAAATGAATTTCGATGGTAAATGGCGAAAATGGATTCGAGGTTGTCTAAAATCAGCACGTGCATCAGTCTTAATAAATGGGTCTCCGTCAGATGAATTTAAGATATCTCGTGGATTACGGCAAGGAGATCCTCTTTCTCCATTTCTTTTCATCATTGCTATGGAGGGGCTTCACGTGGTTATGGTCGAAGCAGCCAACAAAAACATTTTTCATGGCGCGAGGCTGCCTAATAATGGCCCACTGCTGTCTCACTTGATGTACGCTATGATGCTCTATTCATTGGCAATTGGGATCTCTCGAATGTTCTAAATCTCAAAAGAATTCTTAACTGTTTTCACTCAGCTTCGGGCTTAGAGTAAATGAATCTAAAATCAAGTTATTTGGTATTGGTGTTAGTGATTTGGAGGTCCATAGTTTTGCTTCTTACATTAAATGTGATGTCGCAAAATTTCCTTTCACGTATCTGGGCTTACCCATTGGGGCGAATATGAACCTTACAAAAAAATTGGAAGGTCGTGGTGGATAAAATTAAAGCAAAGTTATCTGCTTGGAAAGAAAAGAACATATCTTTTGGTGGGAGGATGACTTTGTGTAAATCAGTTCTTGGCAGCCTCCGTTTGTATTTCATGTCTCTTTTTAAAGCTCCTCAATCAGTTATTGATTCAATTGAAAGGACTAGGAGAAAGTTGATTTGGGGTACGTCGGCTTCTGGGAATTTGAAAATCTGTTGGGTGAACTGGAATAAAATGGTGACTCCGAAAAAGAATGGGGGTCTAGGAATTGGATCATTTACGACAACAAACTTGGCTCTTGTTGTTAAATGGTGGTGGCGTTTTAAGGTCGAAAACTCAGCACTGTGGTTTCAGGTTATTAAATCCATTCACAAGATTGATGGCCCAAATGTTAGAGAAATTGCAAACCCAAGGAAGAATGGCATATGGTTAAATATCTACAAGGCAGGTTCATCTCTTTCATCCTTAAATCTTGATGAATTATTTTATCGAGTTGTTAGAGATGGAAGTTCTATAATGTTTTGGGTTGATAATTGGATTCGGATTTCTCCTCTTAACCTTTTATATTTCCTGAACTTTATGCGTTTGAGACTTTTAAGGAGTGCACTGTAAATTTGAGATTGTCACAATCTATTTATACTAACTCTGTTAATTTAAATTGGGTTTGGTCAAATGAAGTGATAATTGAATGTTTGAGTTCAAAATTGCTGAATTAGAAGGTCTTTTAAGTTCTGTAGTTCTTTGTGATGGACAAGACGGATGGAAGTGGGCTTGTGATAGTTCTGGTACATACTCGGTTAAATCGCTTCGAAATCTTATTGAAGGTATCTCTTGTGAATCGGATGACTCTTCTTGGTTATGTAATAATTGGTTACCACCTAAAATTAATTATTTCATTTGGAAAATTGCTCAAAGGAGGATCCCTACTAGAAAGAATCTTCTTGACAGGGGAATATATGTCCACTCGGAATTATGTCCTCTTTGCAATTTGGAAAAAGAATCGGTGGATCATCTCTTCAATGGTTGTTTGATGAACAAAAGTTTATGGAAGTGGTTATTGGATTGGATTGAAGTTGAATGCAACGAGCATATTTCCTTAAATCAAATTGTTGGAATGGTTTTGGAAGAGGCAAAATCAATGTCACGAAAAAAAATTCTTTGAGGCTGCTATTGGAGGACTTCTATGGACTTCTATGGCTAATTTGGATTGCGAGGAATAATGTGGTATTTCAGAATTCGAGAGTTTCGGCTTCTTTGATCAAGGACGATATTCAGGCCAACTTGTTCACTTGGATAAAATATAAGGGGGATTGTAAGCCGTTAATATGGCCGTTGTGGTGTTCAAGTCCCTCTCCTCTTTTTAATCATGTACTGTATTTTCGTCTAGCTACTTGCTAGCCTTATTTATTAATAATATTCTCGTTGGGTTCTAGTCCGAGGTGATGACATTGCCAAAGCTTTGGGCTAGTTCACTTCTGTTGTTCAAAAAAAAATATGTAATGATTCTCCAAATTTACTGTGTGTTGAAACTAAACTGATCATCGGAAGAGCCGGTTACCATTTAGATCGTCGAGCACCTCATTACGACCTCACTTTGGTGCTTATATGAATTGAAGTAGATCAAACGATTATTTATAATGCTCAATTATTAAAGTTTTTCATGTGAATTTCGAGTTTATATTTAAATACAACTAAATGTATAAAATGGAAAATTTCGCAAAAAAACATCAAATTACAAGTTTTTTTCGATTAAGTCCGTCATTCAATTTTTTTGTCTGATAAGTCCCTTAACCAAATAGAAATCACGAATTTGGTGTTTTTTTTAAAAAAAAAGTTGCCGAGCGGGTTGCAAATTGCTGGCGTGTATTTTATAAATCTATGATTTTTTTCGATTAAGTCCCTCAACTAAATTGTTTTCTTTTATAAATCCCTCAACTAAATTATTTTGTCTTATAAATCCTTCAACTAAAAAAAATTCAATTAACTTTTAAGTATTTCAAATGAATATAAGTATGATTCATTCCAATTTTAAACTTTTGACTGTATAAAACTAAAAACTCATGTCATTTTTCCAAACGAAAATTGCTACAACTATCTGACGATCCAAAAATATGATAAACGCTTAACTAAAATAGCTATAGCTATTTTGATTATGATTTTTTCCGATCGGAAAAAACAACGAGCTCATTCACATTTAAATTTTAATAGTTAATAGATAGTGTAGTCATTTTCATTTGAAAAAAACGTAATATAATGTCGTTTCAAACGGAACAATCTGTAATTCATTCCGTTTTTTCGAACGAAAATAGTTACAACTATTTATTATTATTGGAAGATGAAATCGGAAGGAATCAATTGTTTTAAAAGTTTGAAAAAAATAAAAAAATAAGAATAATTCGTCTTCTTATGTTGAAAAGTTCAAAATCAAAAGATTTCATATCATAATATTAAATAAACAATGATATATTATATAATTTAATATAAAGATAAATAAATATCCAAAGTAAATATAAAAAATAATTTTAAATCTTAAGAAAAAAATAAAATCGTAAATAAATAGTTTTATTATAATTAAAAGATTATCAATAATAATAACAATAAAAAAATTAGTGGGGAACTTAATCGAAAATTTTTTATACTTTGGTGGTTTTTACAAAATAGGTTTAAGTATCTTAACCTGCTACAGCACGTTGACGGGGTGAATTTAAAAAGTTTACGCAGTTTAGGGACTTATTAGAAAAAGAAAATAAAACTGGGACTTAATCGAAATTTTTTTTATACTTTTATGGTTTTTTTGCATAATTTTCCCCATTTGTAATTAAAACAAATTGACCAAGCCCTTTTATTTGTGGTAGTTGACTACGTCAATGATTCTCTGTCATGGGGATTTAACATGTATATAAATCTATATACATGTGCACATTTTTATAATCAAAAATAGGATTTAATATATAAAGCATGATTCGCCTAATTCATCATATCCTTGGCTTTCTTCTTTTTTATTTTCTGATGATTGCAATGGGAGGAGGAGGAGATGGTCATAGAGTTATGAACAAGTGCATCCATAACGAGAGACAAACTCTACTTCATTTCAAAGCTTCCCTTGAAGATCCTCATGACTCGCTCAATACATGGGGAGGTGAAGAAGATGACTGTTGTAAATGGAGTGGAGTCACTTGCAACAGCCACACAGGTCATGTTACAAAGCTTGAATTATTTTCCTATTATGGTGAATTTAGTGCTGTTAGAGGTGAGATTAGCCCTTCATTGCTTAATTTAACATATTTGAATCATCTTGATCTTTCCCACAATCAATTTTATGGAACCATTCCCACATTCATTCGTTCCATGACTCGATTAAGGTACCTTGACCTTTCTGGGAACAGTTTCACTGGGATCATTCCCGATTCGATTGGTTTCTTGACCGGTTTATGGCAACTTGACCTTGCAGAGAATAACCTTACTGGACCCATTCCAAATTTCATAGGTTCCTTGACTGAATTAACGTCACTTAACCTTTCATGTAATAACCTTAATGGACCCATTCCCAGATCAATTGGTTCCTTGTCTAAGTTATGGATCCTTGACCTTTCTCAGAATAGCTTTATTGGAACCATTCCTAACACCATTGGTTCCTTGACCGAATTAACGTTCCTTGACCTTTCTTCAAATTTTTATCACGGAGTCATCCCTTCTAAATTTGGAAACCTCACCAACTTGGAAGAGACATCAATTGAAAAACTCGGAAGATGTAGAATTGAAAACATAGATTGGTTATCTCATCTATCTCATTTGCAGAGCATTGACCTGTCTGGGATTTCCCTAGCCAAAGCAAATCATTGGGTAAATGCAATTCTAAGTCTCCAAAATCTATCAGTTTTATATCTAGAAAATTGTGACCTCTCACATGTCATGTATCCATATTCTTCATCATTTCTGAACTCTTCTTCTTTTTCTTCATCTATTGCCACCCTTTATCTCGGAAACAACAATCTCAACTCATCCATGTATAGTTGGTTGTTCCCATTAACTAGCAATAGCCTTCGTTATCTTAATCTCGGAAGCAATGTGTTAGATGGGATACCTAAATATCTTGGAAACTCCTGTAATTTGACATCTCTAATTCTCTACAACAACTCTGAGGTTGTTACATTTCCAGATTTTCTGAAAAACTTGTCTTCTGGATGCGCATCGGTTGGACTACAAGAGTTGGACGTTTCAAGTAGCCAATTTACAGGGTCAGTGTCTGATGACATCCAAAAGTTTTCATACCTTGTAAATTTGGACCTATCTGAGAATCAGTTAAATGGGACTGTAAGTGAGAAAGTGTGGGAACTACCTCAGCTTAATAAGTTATATGCTTCTTCCAACTCATTTCAAGAATTTACTTCCAAAATTCATATGTCCAACCTTTCCAATGTAATGTTCGTTGATCTGAGCTCATGCAAGCTAGGCCCTCACTTCCCTAAATGGATTCAACCACTCAAAAAACTTGAACGTCTTGATATTTCCAATAATGGAATTTCAGACAGAATTCCAGTTGAGTTTTGGAGCACGTGGCCTATTGGATTGACATATTTAAATCTTTCTTCCAACCACATCGATGGGAAAGCCTCAGACTTATTATCGATTTTTTTCATTTTTGGTTCAGTAATAGATTTGAGTTCCAATAACTTCTATGGTCCCATAGAGAATGTTTCTTCTAGTTTGTTATCGTTAAATCTTTCAAGAAACAAATTTTATGGAGGACTCTCCTTCTTATGCCAAATTGAAGAAGGGTTCATATCATTTCTTGACCTCTCACATAACTCATTTACCGGACAACTTCCAGATTGTTTGTGGCATTTCAAGCAACTAACCATTCTTAATCTAGGAGACAACAATCTATATGGAAGGCTTCCTGCCTCTCTAGGATATTTGGTTTCACTTGAGGTGTTGTATTTATATAACAACAGTTTCTCTGGAGAATTGCCTCGGTCTTTACAGAATTGCACCGTCTTGAGCCTTTTGAATTTCGGAGCCAACAAATTTTATGGTAATGTGCCTGTTTGGATTGGGGAAAACTTACCAATGTTGTATTCTCTTAGCCTAAGATCAAACAACTTCTTCGGAACCATCCCTTTACAATTATGTCAACTAGTACACCTTCAAGTTCTAGATCTGTCAAGGAACAATCTCTCTGGAAGCATTCCCACATGCTTGAATAATCTTACATTGTTGGTTCGAGAAGGATTCTCACAGAACATACATTCTTATTCATTGGTCGGGGATGCAGCACGTCGTATTGCATTTTCAGATAGACCTAGCGGTTTATATGTTGACGAATCAACGATCGAGTGGCATGGAAATGACCGTGAATTCACTAGTAATTTGAGATTTTTAAAGAGCATTGATATGTCAAGCAACAATTTAACAGGACAAATACCGAAGGAACTTACTGATCTTCATGAATTGCTTGCATTGAACTTGTCGAAGAATGCTCTACTCGGAGAAATTCCACAAACTATTGGCAACATGAAAAAACTGTTGAGTTTGGATCTATCTAGAAACAAACTTTCAGGAGGGTTACCATCAACCATGTCTGAGATGACTTCATTAGATTATCTAGACGTGTCATATAATAACTTGTCAGGGAGAATACCGTCTAGCACTCAACTTCAGACCTTTGAACCATCAAGGTACACCGGAAATACAAGATTATGTGGACCTCCACTTACCAAATATTGTCCTGGGGATAAAGAATCTGAACTACCTCTTGTCAGAAGTGCAGATGAAAGTAACGAGGAAGGCAAAGACGAACTTGAGAGATGGTTTTATATTGGCATGGCCATTGGCTTTGCTATTGGATTTTGGTTAGCATGTGGTGTTTTACTCCTCAACCGCCCTGGAAGACGTTTCTTTTTCCACTTCCTTGAAAGCTCAAAAGATTGGATTTACGTAAAGGTGATGGTGTTTATTTCAAAATGACAAATGTTACTTATGTCGTAGTCATTATTTCGGTCTTTTCTTAATTACGTTGTTCTCTTATCCATATTCGTAGTATTATTTTGTTCTTAGA
The DNA here is from genome assembly GCA_020465985.1 of Centrapalus pauciflorus. Classification (NCBI taxonomy): domain Eukaryota; kingdom Viridiplantae; phylum Streptophyta; class Magnoliopsida; order Asterales; family Asteraceae; genus Centrapalus; species Centrapalus pauciflorus. The sequence goes on along the minus strand of JAANYP010003786.1, from coordinate 460,968 downwards.
GATACATGTACTACTGTAAGAGGTGATGTAAGACTATTTGTCACTTGTATTTGGGAGGGGTTTTAAAGTCCTCATTATCAATAAAATATGCCACCAACACCATGGGTGGTCGTTTCGTTGTGCTGTGTAAAATAGGACATCATAAAAGGTCATTTTGAAGTATGTTTCCTCTAAAAATAGAGATAGGAACAGGGCTAACTTTGCTTTTGGACAGCAGGTTCTGGTCACTGATGTAGCGCCGTAGCGGTGTGTTCTCGCACCCGGCTAAAACGACTCAAAATTCTGCAAGATCATATGTAACATCCTTGTTAATTTACTGATGTGGTGATACATGATTTTCTTTTGGTTTTTTCAAAATTTGTTAATCCTTGTCCCACGGTGTCCATATTTCTTGAATCACATTTATGCATGCATATATAAAGAATTAATGCTTTATATTATATTAATTTATTTATTTTTTCTACGTTGTAGGTGTCATGATCGATGTTTGATTCTTTGGTGTTAGTGGCATGATAATATAAATGCTGTAAACGAACCAAATGAACACGAAACACGAGATTTAATAGTTAATGTTCGTTCATTAAGGAATTCATATTGTTTGTGTTGGTTTATGTTAATTCGTCTAATTCATAATCATTTGGTAAACAATTGTTAAATGAACATAAACAAACGAAAATAAATGAACATTTATACGAACACAAACGAACGAAAATAAATGAACAATTAAGCTTATTAAAAAACAAACGAACATAAATTAGCCAAACGAAGCTTGTGTTCATGTTTCTTTATTAAATTAAACGAACACAAATTTGTGTTCATGTTCGTTTCTTCGTTCGTTAAATAAAGGAACGAACATAAACGAACTTCCCGCCGAACGGTTTGTGAATTACAACTCGATCTATTCATATATTCATGATCAATGACAAAAGTTATAATTTTAGACAATGAAAACAATGATATCGGAAAATATGTCAAGTGACACAAGAATTTTTATGTCAAAATACACAAGATGTGGTAGAAGAAACAACCAGAATTTTGTTACTTTTTCAATCGAATAATTCTTGTTTAATTTTTAAATCACATAACATAAGAAGTGATCAAACCCCTATATAGTATGTTGTATTTTAAAAGGGCATTATTCTTTTATCTTGCCCTGGGCATGAAAATGTTCCAAAACTACTAAAACTGAAAATAAAATAAAAAATAGAATCAATAACCAAAATGAAGTGTACCGGTTCGATTTTGGTCCCGTACGATTCCAGTGCCACCTTGTTTTTTACAACTTTTACGATGAAAAAGTGCAAATGCGGACCAGACCGAACCTAGAACCAATTTTTATGAATAGCATGGAGGAGAACCAAATCAAATACAACGGGTCCGGTCCAGTTTTGGTTTGGATTATTTGTAATTTTGTTTAAGATTGCTTAAAGCATAGTTCATGGTAGAAAAAAAATAACACATCACATTCAAGTTTTTGTGTCAACAATTCAACATCGGTGACTAAAAAGTTTGTTTCATATGAGTCAATATATATTGTGGTCTTATTACGTTATGTGGTGATGCAGGCCCGAGTGTGGATGATCAGATCATAATGTTCTTGGAGGCCCAAGACAGAATGCGCAACAAAAGGGGTAAACGGAAAGTGCCATAACTTTTGACTCGGGTATCTGTTTGGGGCCCATCAAGTGTCTAGGCATTCGTTGGCTCGAACTTCACGCAGTGACAAATAGCCAAAGGCGGTTTGCCCAACCGTTTGGCCCAAATTCATCCCGGAGTGAAAGTTACGGGCTTTTTAGTGAATTTTTTTGGTTTTCGACAATGAGAACAATGATATCGGAAAATATGTCAAGTGACACAAGAATTTTTATGTCAAAATACACAAGATGTGGTAGAAGAAACAACCAGAATTTTGTTACTTTTTCAATCGAATAATTCTTGTTTAATTTTTAAATCACATAACATATGAAGTGATCAAACCTCTAAACATAGTATGTTGTATTTTAAAAGGGCATTATTCTTTATCTTGCCCTGGGCATGAAAATGTTCCAAAACCGATACTAAAACTGAAAATTAAAAAAAAAAATTAGAATCAATAACCAAAATGAAGTGTACCGGTTCGGTTTTGGTCCCGTAGGATTCCAGTTCCACCTTGTTTTTTGGAACTTTTACGATGAAAAAGTGCAAATGCGGACCAGACAGAACCTAGAACCGATTTTTATGAATAGCATGGAGGAGAACCAAATCAAATACAACGGGTCCGGTCCAGTTTTGGTTTGGTTTATTTGTAATTTTGTTTAAGATTGCTTAAAGCATAGTTCATGGTAGAAAAAAATAACACATCACATTCAAGTTTTTGTGTCAACAATTCAACATCGGTGACTAAAAAGTTTGTTTCATATTATGAGTCAATATATATTGTGGTCTTATTACGTTATGTGGTGATGCAGGCCCGAGTGTGGATGATCACACCATAATGTTCTTGGAGACCCAAGACAGAATGCGCAACAAAAGGGGTAAACGGAAAGGGCCATAACTTTTGACTCGGGTCTCCGTTTGGGGCCCGTGAAGTGTCCAGGCATTCGTTGGCTCGAACTCCACGCAGTGACAAATAGCCAAAGGCGGTTTGCCCAACCGTTTGGCCCAAATTCGACCCGGAGTGAAAGTTACGGGCTTTTTAGTGAATTTTAATGGTTTTAGACGATGAGAACAATGATATCGGAAAATATGTTAAGTGACACAAGAATTTTTATGTCAAAATACACAAGATGTGTTAGAAGAAACAACCAGAATTTTGTTACTTTTTCAATCGAATAATTCTTGTTTAATTTTTAAATCACATAACATAAGAAGTGATCAAACCTCTAAACATAGTATGTTGTATTTTAAAAGGACATTATTCTTTGATCTTGCCATGGGCATGAAAATGTTCCAAAACCGAATTAACAGGACCGATACTAAAACTGAAAATTAAAAAAAAATTAGAATCAATAACCAAAATGAAGTGTACCGGTTCGGTTTTGGTCCCGTACGATTCCATTTCCACCTTGTTTTTTGTAACTTTTACGATGAAAAAGTGCAAATGCGGACCAGACCAAACCTAGAACCGATTTTTATGAATATCATGGAGGAGAACCGAATCAAAATGGTCCAGTCCAGTTTTGATTTGGTTTATTTTTAATTTTGTTTAAGATTGCTTAAAGCATAGTTCATGGTAGAAAAAAATAACACATCACATTCAAGTTTTTGTGTCAACAATTCAACATCAGTGACTAAAAAGTGTGTTTCATATTATGAGCCAATATATATTGCGGTTTTATCACGTTATGTGGTGATGCAGACCGAGTGTGGACGATTGGACCATAATGTTTCTGGAAGCCCAAGATAGAATGCGCAACAAAAGGGGTAAATGGAAAGAGCTATAACTTTTGACTCGGGTCTCCGTTTGGGGCCCATTGGCTCGAGCTCCACGCAGTGACAAACAGCCAAAGGCGGTTTGCCCAACCGTTTAGCCAGATTCGACCCGGAGTGAAAGTTACGGGCTTTTGAGTGAATTTTTATGGTTTTTTGGGTTTTTCTTTTGGTTTCCTGGGTCGACCCGTTGGGTTTTTTGAGCCGTTTTTTATTTCCCATATCTATTTAAACTATGTTGAAGCATTGGAAGTGATCAGATCATCAATTAAGAAAAAACTTTTCATTTCCAAAATTCTGAGTTCTATCGTTTTTTGACAATGACCACAGTAATAAATACAAGTTGACCAAGACCTCCAATTTGTGGTAGTCTACTTCAATTGTTACATTGATTGTGAGGGCTTTAAGTTGTATATAAATTGATCTTCATATGCATATATTTATAATCAACTATATGTGATTAAAGAAATCAACAGGATCAACAGGATTTGATATAATTAAAAAGCATGATTTTCCTAATTCAATTTACACATGTCTTTCTTCTTTTTAATTTTCTGATGGTAGCAATGGGAGGAATAGGAGATGGTTATAAAGTCATCAAAAAGTGCATCCACAATGAGAGAGAAGCTCTTCTTCAGTTTAAAGCTTCTGTTGAAGATCCTGATGACTTTCTCTCTACATGGGGAGGTGAAGAAGAAGATGACTGTTGTCAGGGCCGTGCCGTGGATTTTGGTGGCCCTGTACGATAATTACATAGTAGGCTCTTAAAATGTGAAAATTTTTAAATTTATATAAAAATTATTAGATATTAGTAGTCTAGCAATTGCTATATACGTAAAAAAACATTAAAATAATGATATTAAGACATATTCATATAACTTGAACAAAATAACTAATTCAAAACTATATTTATCTGAAAGGGCATTGCTATACGCTTATTTTTAATAATCATACATCCTCACACTCACATATGTTTTTTTAATGACGTGAGACATAGTAATTAAACTTAAACAGACTTTAGCTTTTCACCATTTTTTCCGATTAACGGCCAATAATGAGGCCCTATCAAAATTGGGGCCCTGAGCGATCGCACTTACTGCACACCCTCAGGGCCGGCCCTGACTGTTGTAAATGGAGTGCAGTCACTGGCAACAACCAAACAGGCCGTGTCACAAAGCTTGATTTCTCTTTCTTTTCGGTTGGAGGTGAGATTAGCCCATCATTGCTTAATTTAACCTACTTGAATCATCTTGACCTTTCATGGAATAACTTAAATGGAACCATTCCCACATTCATTGGTTCCATGTCTCGATTAAGGCACCTTAGCCTTCATGGGAACAATTTTACTGGAACCATTCCTTTGTCCATTGTTTCCTTGACTCATTTAAGGCACCTTGACATTTAAGACAATAGCTTTAATGGACCCATTCCCAATTTCATTGGTTCCTTATCTGAGTTAAGGTTACTTGACCTTTCATGGAATAGCTTTAGTGGAACCATTCCTACTGCATTCGAAAACCTCACCAACTTGGAAGAGATTTCACTTGGACACCTCGGAAGATGTAGAATCGAAAACATTGATTGGTTATCCCATCTTTCTGTTTTACAGACCCTTGACATGTCTACGATTTCCCTAGCCAAAGAAAATCATTGGGTAAATGCATTTCTAAGTCTACAAAGTCTATCAACTTTAATCTTATATGATTGTGACCTCTCACAAGTCTTGCATCCATATTCTTCATCATTTGTCAACTCTTCTTCTTTTTCATCATCTATTGCAGCACTTGATCTCGGAAGAAACAATCTCAATTCATCCATGTATAGTTGGTTGCACCCATTAATTAGCAATAGGCTTAATGTGCTTGATCTCTCCAACAACATGTTAGATGGGATACCCAAATATATTGGTAACCTCTGTGATATGACAAGTCTATATCTCTCTAATAATTCTGCAGCTGTTAAATTTCCTGATTTTCTGAAAAACTTGTCTTGTAGATGCACATCAACTACATTACAATGGTTGGATGTTTCACATGGCCAGTTTACAGGGTCATTATCAGATGAGATCGAAAGGTTTTCATCCTTAGAACATTTTGATCTATCTTATAATCACTTAGGTGGAACTATAAGTGAGAAAGTGTGGGAACTACCCTTGCTTGAATCTCTAGATGTTGCTTTCAATTTTATTGGAGGTGTCAGTGTTGTCTCTAAAAACATTCAAAAGTCAAACCTTTCATATATAGATTTGAGCTCTTGTAAGCTATCTCACTACCCCAAATGGATTTGATCACTGAAAAATGCTCTTCAGATCGATATTTCCAATAATAGAATTTCTGATACAATTGGCGGGGAGTTCTGGAACACGTGGCCTTCTCAATTGACAAATTTGAATTTCTCTTCCAATAACCTCACAGGGAGAGTAACAGATTTATCATCAAATTTTGACCGTTATTATTCAATAATAGATTTGAGTTCCAACAACTTTTACGGTCCAATACTGAATGTTTCGTCCACTTTGATGTCATTAAATCTTTCAAGAAACAAATTTCATGGAGGAGTTTCCTTTATACGTCAAATTGTTGGTGGGTTATTATCATTTCTTGACCTCTCGCAAAACTCATTCACCGGACAGCTTCCAGATTGTTTATGGCATTTCAAAGATCTAAGAGTTCTCAATCTAGGAGACGACAATCTAACCGGAAAACTTCCTACCTCTCTAGGGTATTTGGTTCAACTCGAGGTGTTGTATTTATATAAGAACAATTTCTCTGGGGAATTGCCTCTGTCTTTAAAGAAATGCACCAACTTGAACTTTTTGAATTTAGCAGCCAACAAGTTTTATGGTAATGTGCCTCTTTGGATTGGCGAAAACTTATCAAGGTTGTATGCTCTTAGCCTAAGATCAAACAACTTCTTCGGAACCGTTCCTTTACAATTATGTCGACTAGTACACCTTCAAATTCTAGATCTGTCAATGACCAATCTCTTTGGAACCATCCCTACATGTTTGAATAATCTTTACACAGTTGGTTCATGAAGGATTCTCACAGAACACACATTATTTACCGGAAAAGACAAGTACTTTCTCATATTTAGGTATATTCTACGATATATTTGTTGACCACGCAATGATCGAGTGGCATGGCAATGAACGTGAGTTCACAAGTAATCTGCAATTTTTAAAGATCATTGATTTGTCAAGCAACAATTTAATAGGAAAATTACCAAAGGAACTTACTGATCTTCATGAATTGCTTGCATTGAACTTGTCAAAGAATGCTCTACTTGGAGAGATCCCACAAAATATTGGCAAGATGAAAAATTTGTTAAGTTTGGATCTATCTAGAAACAAATTCTCAGGAGTTTTACCATCAAGCATGTCTGAGATGACTTTATTAGAAGATCTAGATGTGTCATATAATAACTTGTTGGGGAGAATTCCAACTAGCACTCAACTTCAGTCCTTTGAACCATCAAGGTACACTGGAAATACAAGATTATGTGGACCTCCAGTTACAAAATATTGTCACGGAGATATAGAATCTGAGCCACCACCCAACATAAGTGAAGATAAGGATGAAGGCAATGACCAACTTGATAGATGGTTTTATATTGGCATGGCCATTGGCTTCACTATTGGATTTTGGGTAGCATGTGCTGTTTTACTCCTCAACCATCATGGAAGACGTTTCTTTTTCCACTTCCTTGATGTCTTTGAAGATTGGATTTACGTAAAGGTCATGGTGTTCATCTCAAAATGGCAAAGGTTTGCACACACATCGGCTTCATCATTTTGATTTCTATTTTTCTACTATGTACTTTTGTACGTTGTTTTCTTTTCCTTATTCGTAGTCTTATTTTGTTCTTAGAGATATATGTACTATTGTAAGAGGTGTAAGACCATTTGTCACTTGTATTTGGGAGGGGTTTTTAAGTCCTCATTATCAATAAAATATGCCACCAACACCATGGGTGGTCGTTTCGTTGTGCTGTGTAAAATAGATCATAAAAGGCCATTTTGAAGTATGTTTCCTCTACAAATAGAGATAGGAACAGGGCTAACTTTGCTTTTGGACAGCAGGTTCTGGTCACTAATGTAGCGGTGTTCTCGCACCCTAAAACGACTCAAAATTCGGCAAGAGCATATGTAACATCCTTGTTAATTTACTCATGAAGTGATATATGATTTTCTAACCTCACTACAACAACTAAATTTATGAAACATTGAAACAGGCCTCAAAACAAAGTTACCCTGCACTTGGCTGCAGGGCATCCCTTTTTTAGAGCAGTTACATGATGTTTTATTACGACCAATCATGTTAATGTATTAACTTTTTTGATTATGTTATTATATAGCTTTCAGCTGATCGTAAATGGTGGCTATGCATAAAGTTTACACTAATTACGTTGTCTTCTTCCGCTAGCTGTTTTTGTTCTGCAGATTTGATCCATCATCTCCAAAAAGGGATCCATCTTGCAGTTTCCTAATACATGTATTCGATTCGTTGTAGGGTGCGTTTGACAAGGAACTTTCTGAGAGCTTGTAAGAGTTACAGCTTTTGATTTTTAAAAGCTTAAGCTCAAAAGCTCTAAGTTTAAGCTATTGATTCGGATAAAGCTCTTCCACGAGAAGCTACTTGAAATAACTTTTAAAACGAGCTTGAGTTTTAGTCAAAACAAAATTACTTTATTACGCTCTAAATAATTATAAACTATAATTTTTAACTAATATTAATGTATTTTTATATTATTTAATACTAAAGTTAAAGCTACTTTAACAAACATATTTATAATCACTTATTAACGTATGCAATCCAAACACTTTAAATCAATTATTTGCGTTATTGTAACGTAATAAGCTAATTATCATGTTTATAACGCAAAACCAAACACCCTCTACGATTATGCTTTAATTAGATCATAAAGTGTTAATTTGTTATTTAGATCAATCTTAATCAATTGAAACTTGTTTTTTAAGATTATTTAATTCACAAGCTCCCAACATCAAGCATCGTCCAAATGACTCGAGGACAAAGGGGTTTCTCGATTACGCCTTTTCCATTTGAATGTTTTGATTCCGATCTTTGAAAAGAAAGCAGTTAATCCAAAGATGAAATTATTGGAACTTCAAAGATCTGTTAATTCTTGGTCAATTACTATTATTTATAGAAAAATAAAAAAGTTCTTACTATAGAAGATAAAAAAATATAAAAGTCAATGTTATTAATGCTAAAAAATAAATGATGTTACCATTAATAATAAAATGACCAAAGTTACTATTTTTGGTCATTTATTCATTCATATATAAAGAATTGTTGCTTTGTTTTAATATTTTCATTTTTTCTACGTTGTCCAGGTTTCATGATGTTTTATTCTTTGGTGTTATTAGTGGCATGAAACAGTCCAAAACCGAATTAACAGGACTGATCTGAAAGCCAAAAATTTAGAAAAATTAGTCAATAACCAAAATGAAGTGTACTTGTTCGGTTTCGGTCCTGTCCGATTCGAATTCCACCTTATTTTTCGCAACTTTTACCATGAAAAAAGGCAAATGCTGACCGGACCGAGAACTGATTTTTATCAATATCGTGGAGAAGAACCGAATCTAATACAACCGATCCAATCCAGTTTCGGTTCGGTAGGAAAAAAAACACATCACATTCATGTTTTTGTATCAACATCTTGTGTTGTGTGAATTTTTGTATTGTTAATTTATTGTTATTTTCAAATTTATTCTTTTTGAGTTTTAGCATGCTACTACTAATTATGATCATTTTATTTGCATATTTATATTCTTTTTTTATTTTTCTGCAATACACTAGTGCTACTATTTTTATTCTTCTTAATTACACTACAATAAATAGGGGTTTTAGCAGCGACTAAAGCTAGATATGTCGCTGCTAAACGCTTTAGCGGCAACATGTCGATGCTAAAGCTTTAACACTAAAAGTCAGATGTCCCTGCTAGATGTGTAGCTGTTGATACCTGTCGCCGCTATACACATCGTCGCTTCTAAAGGTGTCGATGCTAATACTAATTATATTTTTTTAAATTTTTTTTAAGAATTAAATAAAACCTGCTATTAATTTTGTGTGTGTGTGTGTCTATATATATATATATATATATATATATATATATATATATATATATATATATATATATATATATGACCTGCTATTTATATAAATATAAACAATACGTACTACAAAATTCATAATAATATATACAAACAACGTACTACAAAAATGTTTGTTACATAATTAGCTAAAACACTAACAATCTAATCATCATCATCTTCATTATCGTCGTTGTCTTCATCATGCTCCTCATTATCGTTTTTACTACTAAACTTTCGATAAAGTTCCATTATCGCATTTTTGAAATGAGGGTTCTTATAGACTACATCGAAATTTTCTGGCTACAAAAAATATATATATACACCTTAGTAAACTTATACCGATAATGGCGTGTAAGAAGTATTTTTAGCCAATACGACCTATACATACTTATCATGGCGTGTAACAATAGATATAACTAATACCGACTCATCTTCATCAATTACAAGTACACATGTCTCACACCAACTCATCAAGACCCGTTACAAGTATTTTTAGTGAATACCGACCCATACATACTCATCATGACGTGTAACAGGTAGATATACCTTATACCGACCCATCATGATCAATTACAAGTATACATGTCTCATACTAACTCATCAAGTCCCGTTACAAGTACTTTTAGCAAATACCGAGTTATACATACTCATCATGGCGTGTAAGAACTAGATAAAACTATACCAACCCATCATCATCCATTACAAGTATATATGTCTCATACTAACTCATCAAGACCCGTTACAAGTACTTTTAGCAAATACCAAGTTATACATACTCATTTTGGCGTGTAAGAACTAGATATAACTAATATCAACCCATCATCATCAATTACAAGTATATATGTCTCATACTAACTTATCAAGACCCGTTACAACAAATTTTAGCAAATACCGACTTATACATAACCATAATGGCGTGTAAGAGTTAAATATAACTAATACCAACCCATCATCATCAATTACAAGTATACATGTCTCGTACTAGCTCATCAAGACCCGTTACAAGTACTTTTAGCAAATACCGAGTTATACATACTCATCATGGCGTGTAAGAACTATATATAACTAATACCAACCCATCATTATCAATTACAAGTATATATGTCTCATACTAACTTATCAAGACCCGTTACAACTATTTTTAGCAAATACCGACTTATACATAACCATAATGACGTGTAAGAAGTAGATATAACTAATACCAACCCATCATCATCAATTATAAGTATACATGAATCATACTAACTCATCAAGACTCGTTACAAGTACTTTTAGCAAATACCGAGTTATACATACTCATCATGGCGTGTAAGAACTAGATATAACTAATACCAACACATCATCATCAATTACAAGTATACATGTCTCATACTAACTTATCAAAACCCGTTACAACTATATATGACTCATTACAATTATAAGTTTGTCATTACCGTGATGGACGTGAGGTCTGCCCGGGTAAGTATGCCCTAGAAGTCGCCGTTCCGGAAGGTTTATGACCGTCTGAACCTAATACCTTTTCAAAAATCAATACCTCATCCAATTGGGCTGGATTGTTCGATGAAGATGATTGTTCGTATTGCTCCGCGAACTCAAGCACCAAAGCATTCTGTATTTTACAAAGATAATTAGCTAGATTAGTATACTTTTAAGCATTAAACATCAATAGTTTTAAGTTTAAGCATAATCACTTACATATTGTGCCTCGACCATTGGGTCATCAAATATCCCATTCTTATTGATATGCGCATCATAAAATGTTTGGATACGACTCATACTCTGTTTAACATTAAATTTTGATTATATATATATACTAGTTTATTACCCCGCGTATTACGCGGATATCTTTAATATATATAAAATATAATAAATAAAAAGATAAAGATATAAATATTATTTTTTAAATAAAAGTATATAAGATGATATTAATAACCTATTAATTTTGTATATTTCTAAATATATATGAAGAGTAATTATTTTCTTATATATATTTTTTAAACTTTTATTATATTATCTTGTGATTAATAAGTTAGTAGATTATTAGATTTTGTTTGATTTGATTTGAATTGAATTTAAAAGTGGATTATATTAGATTTGGATAGATTTAATTAATAAGTTAGTATAGTATTAGTTTTTGTTTGATTTGAATTTTAAAAGTGGATTATATTATTTTTGGATAGATTTGATTTAAATTTCTTTATTGTTTTTAAAATCAATAAATGACATGTGTCGATTCATGGTGACGACACGTGGCTTCACCAGAAATGAGTATAGTTACTCTTTTAATAGTATAGATATATATATATATATATATATATATATATATATATATATATATATATATATATATATATATATATATATATATGTGTGTGTGTGTGTGTGTATGCGTATCTTTTGTCATAACTTACTTTTTATGACAAGCGCTACTATACGATCTCATCCCTCCATGATTCTTAACCACTTGTTTAGCACGATTTATTTTGTTTTGACTTAAAAACTTCAAAAAATTTTCCGTGTGAAAAAAATCAATGCATCTATGCCAATTTTCCATGGTCATACCATCAAGGGGGTTGACCCTAGGTCTCGGAACATCCTCATATCCTCCCACTTTTTAAAATATTTATTTGCTTCAGTTTTACGACCTCTATAACGAGCCGACATCATATATTCATAACCCTCCCTTAACCTGCTTTGAGTAGAATCTTCCATAACCCCTTACAAGTCAAAATATGGCTAATAATAATAATAATAATAATAATAATAATAATAATAATAATAATAATAATAATAATAATAATAATAATGTTAGCCAAGTAAAAACTAATAAAAGATAAAGATGTGATTTATACTTATATAAATAATTTACCCAAAGATGCTCATACATAGCATACTTTCGGCGAGAGAAACTTTTTTTCACGACTCTCTATCCAAAGGGATATCCCGCCACATGTATACAGCAGCGTCGCGTATAAAGAGGTCATGTATGGTGCCAACTGTCGTAGCTGTCGCATCATCAAACGGTAACGACAACGATTGTCTCCCATTGCTTTCCCACGTGGGCATCAGATTCAAACTTTTTGCACGGCCTCTTCTACGGGCTGGCACTACTGCAATTGTAATTAAAAGAATATTAGTCATGATAAATCATAATTAATAAATGAATATAACAATAAATAACATTACCATCCATCTCGTGAACACCACGACCTCGACCACCGGGGAGGTGGTGGATCCTCACGGCCATCACCGTCATGGCCTCGTCCCATGACATCAGCCATCAAGTATAGCACAATGAACCATATAAAGGTCATATCCTGAAAACTTAAAATCTATATATATTAATAAAAGAAGACATTTCACGCCACGTGTCACTACCTCATCCATCTAAAATTTTGATTTCCTGCCCTTTTCCATAATTAGATTTCTAATGTAACTAATTTATTGTTTACAAAATATGAAATCTAATTCAAATACTTTCATATTTTATTCATGTAATTAAAAAAACAGAAATACTTTAAACATTCTAATACTAATTTAAATTTACATTTAAGATAAAAAAAAATTGATATATTAATTAAATTATAATTAAAGCATATAAAATTATTATCTTACAAATATGATATCTTCTCAATATAAAAAAATCAATTATAATCCATGAATTGTAATTTGAGAATTCATGTTTATTTATTTACAATATATTCACTGGTTAAATTGTACATAATATTTTAATTAAAGGTTAGTGTTAATGTTATTTTTTATAAACTGGATTTAGATTACATTTTTTTAAGTTTTTATTATTTAGAAAAAAATTAATTGATCTTATTGTAACAATAATTAGATAATAATAGATTCTTTTGAAATTTATGTTTAGACGAGTTTAATATTTATACATTTAAATTTAAATCAAGCACACATTTTCTTATATTTTTTATATTGTATTATAATCTCACATGCGTATAAAAAAATAAAATAAAATTTGTGTGAAAAGTTTATGGAAAATTTTTTTATGACATCCTAAATTCATAGTATACGATATGGTATAGTTGAGAAACATTATAAATGTTTAAGTTGAATTGAAATTTTGATAAACTAGATATATGTTTATATAACATGCATATAACAATTGTGTGTTTTTTTTATAAGTTTATATTCACAAAAAATAATTTGTTTTTTAAATACTCATGTAACACCAAATGTCACGTGTCACCTTCACATTTCATCGGAAAAAATTAATACAACATATTATTATAAAAAAATGAAAGATAAAAAATTAATACAACATATTATTATAAAAAATAAAAGATAAATACAATTTATCACTTTTATAAAGATAAATACATTCTATTATTTTTAATCTATGATAAAAGATAAGTACAATTATTATTTTTAGAAAGATAAATAACTTTATTATTTTTGGTCAATAAATATTAATTTGTAGTAAAATATATAAGTATTATATTACATATAATGATATAAACTAAAATTTCAATTTATATCAAATAAAATATATTAAATTATAAATAAACTTTTAAAACAATTATTGTCGAATAATAATAGTATTCTTATACTATTTTAAATAATTAATAGTTATGTATTTTATTTTTACTTATATACATTTTATATTAATAAATTTTATAAAAAATATCCACGAATTACGTGGGTCAAAAACTAGTATATAGAATAGACAAATACTAAACAAAATACACAATACATTTTAATTAGACGAACAAAATATAAATCTTTCTATTACAATGAGACAAATGTAATTACATTAAAGTGTTTCAATCGGAATTATTCTCATCGAGATCATTTTTAATGTAATCATCCTCGTCGTTAGACATTTCATTATCGTAACCAGAATCACTTTCATTGTAATGAGTCTCGCCATCAGACACTTCATTCACGATACCAGTTGGCAGACTAACTTCAATTTCACCTGTCGAGTGTAAGCTTTCAAAGTAGTGGCTAAATTCGATTACAAGTCTACAATTAGACGAACAATTAATTAGTATGAATGACGTCGACATTTTCGGTGGGGTCATCGTTAACATTTTCAATGCGGCCATCGTTTATTGGCATATTCCAAATATAACGATGATTAACATTTTCAACAACCCACCGATGGTTATGGCGTTTGTCTCCTCGAGAAGGTTCTCAGATGTAGAACACTTGTTTGGAACATACACACATGCTAATACTATAGTTATACATTAATACATGCACATACACACATACACACACGCTAATACAATAGTTATACATTAATACATACACATACACACACCAACACACAAATACATACATTAATATACTAAATACATATAAATACACACACTAATACACTAAACACACACACACACACTAACATACAAATACACAAATTAATATACTAAATACATACAAACACACACACACACACACACACACATCCACACACTAAAATCTACTTAAATCATTCAATGAAAATTGAAGTAATATTCTCAAACACACTAATACAAAAATATACACTAACATATATACAATACACATCAATACATTGCACACTTTTTATATAATAAATTATATCCTACACAATAAAACCTATAAATAGTTTATAAACAATGTATGAAATTAATAAAACATTCATATCTGGCACTTGAGGAGGTCAATCTTAAGTTGTTCAAAGCTACTGCTAAGGTACTCCCCCTCATCTATAAAGGATAAGCAATTGAGAGAAAATAGGACAATAGCGATAGACACAAGAACTGAAATAGATTAAAAGATGACTTCCGTAGAGGAGAGGGGAAACCTTAAAAAACACAACAAATCTATAAGATATTTTAATAAATACTTATAAAACACAATAATTTTTAAATATTTTTTTAACAAATACTTAAATAAAACCCTATTTTGATAAATCTAAAACTTTTATCAAAAAATTATTTAAACACACCTACAAATAATTTTAACAAAACCATATAGTTTTTACCTAAAACATTCTTTACATATTTTTTATATCACACTAATCATACACAAATACACATTAATATACAAAATACACACTAAATATAAATATACATTAAAACAAAATACACACTAATATAAACATCACACTAATACACAAAATACATACAAATACACACACTAATACTCAAAATACATACAAATACACACACTAACACTAAATAAATACAAAATACGTACCTGGGAGAGAGAGAGAGAGAGAGAGAGAGAGAGAGAGCGACGACGGCGAGAGACATCGACGGCCGGCAGAGAGAGTTTGACGGTAGCAGAAGAGAGAGACGAGAGCAGAGACACCTAACACACCAATACACACACATTACATATTTTTACGTAAAAAAATACACAAAATACAAAGATTACCTAAAAAAAAGCAATCGACAACAAGGAAGGAGTGAAAATCGCACAGGGAGAAGTAGAAGAAAGGGGGTAGGTGAAAAGTGAAAGAGAAGAAGTGAAAAGAGGGCGGCAGAACAGACATGTTTTTTTTTGGTATTAGCGGCGACATGGTGTCGCTGCTAAAGCTAATAGTGACGACATCTATTCGCGGTTTTTAGTTGTCGCTGCTAAAGCCTTCGTCGCTCCTAAAAGTATTGTCGCTATTGACCCTTTTTCTTGTAGTGTTGACGTAAAGTTATGGGTAAATCAGATTAATTTATAGAGTATCCATTCTTATAAACAATAAAAGATACAAAATGTAATGTTATTAATTTATAGAGTATCCATTCTTATAAACAATAAAAGATACAAAATGTAATGTTATTAAATATTAATCAATGATAAAAGTAAAAATGACTAAAAGATCAGTAGGACATTAATCATAAATTATGTATCATATCATAAAATCAGTACGACATTAATAAAAACCTAATGATAAAAAATAGGAATACTTTTGTCTTTTTCATCATTAATATTAATAGTGATACTATTTAGTTTTTATCATTAAGGGCTAATGATATCACTTGTAATTGATTGTTTTACAACACGAATAATAATAACGTCCGGTATAAGATTTGTGTATAACTATTTCAATACCTCTTATTTCTTTTCTAAGGTATGTCACTTGTCTTTTCTATATTATATATATCCCATAATGATAATACTTCTTAACAGTGAGTAACCGAGCTCAAAACACAGTTAATTACCTGCTCAAAACACATTGTCACTCCATAAAAAGTATGATAAAAATTAAATAGAGTGATAAATAAACTTAAAAATTGTTACCTGCTCAAAACACGTACAGTTACCTATTGCAATTTATCATTAATAGCAATAGATTGGGATGTTGATCATTTCACATTTTGCTCCTCCCAGGTTTTCATCTTATGAGATCGTACCTTTCTTCTTTTAATCTGCAACCTCAGTCCTTTGTTTTAATTGGCTTGATTCGCCAATGGTGCAAGCGCTTTGGTTCATCATGTTTAATTTGGAAGAAACTATAGGCTTTGATTCTTGCATATTGATCGACATATAACATAAGAGTATAAAATACTAGTTTATTGATCAATCGATTGATACATTATTGTTTGGAATGCTTCTAACATATAGATCACCAACAGGTGTCTTCCAAAAGACACACCCGTTAGTTAAGGACACAACCGTTCACTAAACGGTGTCCTAAAGAGACACAACTGTTAGTTATTAATAGTTACACTAATGGTTGTTCTTAACTTATAACTAAGCATATCTAATAACCGACTTTATCTAATGCCTATGCACCGATATTTTGCTTTAATTTTTTCTATATACATATTCTAATAAAAAATACATAAACAACAGTCATCTTGCTGCTTACTCTGTTGTAGGGTATAATTTTCACGAATCAATGTATAATGTTCTGTCTATGTGGTGATGACATATGAACTTCTGGTAGTTTTTTATTTTGAACACATGACGCTTTTATTGCTCAAAATTTTAATCTTGTGGAATTTTCTTTGTATTGGTATTAGAACTTGAAGAGCAATTTATGGCTTTTTTTACTGACAAAATCAGTTTAGGAGTTTGTTTTTAATTACATGAAAGCACCTCTTTAGCACTCTCTCTGCTATTGATTTTATTGAATGCTTTGTTTAGCACTCTCTCTGCTATTGATTTTATTGAATGCTTTGTTTTTCATCTGCAGTTTGCCAAATTTGTTATCTTTGATAGATTAATATTGATTGTTAGACTAATTATGTAATATAGTTTAGTTATTGTATTCATTTAGTTATTGTCACCATAAACCGTAAATCGCTATCACCGTAAAACCACCATTAGCCACCATAAGAATCCACAACCAACGATTGACTCGAAGATTCATAGGCATCAAATAGTCTTTTCTTACGTTTTGCCCCAAATCAGAATCAGTAGAACATCGATTGCAACAAATCCGAGAGCAATAGACATCGATTCAAATATCCGACGGTTATTGGAAGAAAGTCGCATCGATTCAACAAAAAGGGTTGCAACGTATAACAGCGATTGAAAAAGAAGAAAGGCGTTGATTCGCATAAGCAGAAGAAACACCGGTTGAGGAAGCCCCAACGTTTCAAGGAAGAAACATTTCGAGTGTAGCAGAAAAGAAAACGCAAGGGTCAAGGCAAAGAAGGAAGCCCAGCCCGTGCAATTGCATTCTGATCCAATCCGGATCATAACCAATAAAGCCCAGTACCCAAAAGGTTAGGTATTATTACTCTTAATACCTTGTTTTAATTTTATTTTTAGAAAATAAAATTAGATATAAAAACCTTTAGATTTAATTTTATTATAACGTAACTTATAATAAAATTAGGTTTCAGAAAATAAATTATAACTTAACTTATAGTTTATTATTGGTTTTAAAATTTTATAACGTAACTTATAAAGTTTTAAAATAGTGATACTTATAAATTGACGAGCGAAGTATTACTACTTTTTGATATAAATTTTATTTTTAAAGTTTATAGTTTTTTCTTAGAAATTTAATTATGTAATTTATTTTTAATTTGTTACAAAATTTTATTTAAGTTCATTTTTATAACCGGCCAATTATAGTTTTTGAACCAAATAGAAAAAACAGATAAAGAGTCAAATAGTTTTAGTCTTAAGGAATAAGCGTGAAACTGAAACTAGAAAATTTAGACTTAAAAGCCTAAATTATTGTGTAGAAAGAATTTCAAAATAGAAATGATAAGATTCCATAGAAGAAAGAAAAAGATTGTGATAATAGTAAAATGGGTGACAAATCAGGACAAGAAAACACTAGAAATAATGTAAAGGAGATAGGGATAGTATCTCACTTTACATATCCTATGTTAAAGACAACAAATTACACCATGTGAGCAATTAGAATGCAAGCGATATTAGAAGCAAATGACTTGTGGGAAATGATTGAACCACAAGAAACAACTAAAGAAGATGCTAAGAAAGATAAAACGGCAATCGCCTACAATTATCAAGCACTTCCAGAAGATCAGTTGTTATTCATTTCAAAGTTTAAGAACGCAAAAGAAGTATAGGATACATTAAAGACAAGACACATTGGAGTAGAACGTGTCCAACAAGCTAGGTTACAAACACCCAAAACAAAATTTGAGATGTTATATATGAAGGAAAATGAGACAGTAGACTCTTTCATCACAAAGATGACTAGTCTTACTAATAAGGCAGCACGCCTAGGGTTAACATATGAAGACCCCGTACTCGTTAGGAAATTATTGAACACAGTACCAGACAAGTTTCTACAGATAGTTGCATCTATAGAACAATACTCAGACCTAGTCACAATGAAATTAGATGAAGCTGTTGGCAGACTAAAAACTTTTGAAGAGAGACTGAAACAAAAGAGATAAACATGTGTATAGTCAAGAGAACTTGATGTTTACACAACATGTAGGAAGAGGTCAACACTTTAGAGGACATGGTCAAAATAGATTTAACCACTCACGAGGTCGAGGAAGTAATAGATTCAAATCAGAAAGCAAGAATCATGAACCCTCACAAAATAATTTCAAGAAAGAGAACAATAGCAACACAAAGAAATTTACTCCTGACATGAGTAGAATTTAATGCTATAAATGTAAGAAGAATGGACATTATGCATCCAAATGTCCACAGATAGGTCAAAACTGTGAACAGTGAAACCTAATAGAAGAAGACTTAGAACGAACTTTGCTTATGGCAACCATAGAAGAACACCAACAAGTTCTATTAAATGAAGATAAGTTAGAACCAAGATGGTTACCGATAAAGAATGAAATACATGGTTCTTAGATAATGGAGCTAGTAACCATATCACAGGAATTAAGAATCATTTCAAAGAACTCAATGAAATGATTACTGGAAAAGTACGATTCGAAGATGGGTCGTAATCAAAGGGAAGGGATCTATACTTTTAGAATGTAAGAATATGGAACAACATATAATATCACAAGTATATTATATACCGAACCTTACTAGCAACATTTTGAGTTTAGGACAACTCACAAAAAACGGATGCAGAGTAGTAATGGAAGGAAACTTACTACACTTATATGATTCAAGTAATAAAGTACTGTTAAGAGTAAAACAATCAAAGAATCGTCTATATAAAGCAGACCAAAGACTAGGAAAGCCTGTATGCCTATTAAGCAACTTACAAGATGAAGCATGACTTTGGCATGCAAGATTAGGCCACTTGAACTTTAACTCCCTAAAGTCAATGGCATCAAAGAATTTAGTTCAAGGAATACCCAATATTAAATATACTACAAGTATATGTGATATATGCTTAAAAGGAAAACATAACAGAACTTCATTTCCACAACAAACACTGGCAAGATCAGAAATACCATTAGAGTTAGTCTATGGTGATTTGTGTGGTCCTATATCACCACCTACACCATGAGGAAAGAGATACATATGTTAGATATTTAATTTCGATCTTGTGGATTTATTTTGTAATAAATATTTCTAGTTAATTGTAATTTATTTCATGTTTAGTTTTTTTGTATTTAAAGTTCAAGGGGCCTTTATGTAATTCCCTTAAAGTTACTTTTATTCCCCTAGGTATATAATGCCCTAGGGTTCGTGTAAAAAGGTGGTGTTGACATTTTGAATATTCACGGTTATTCCAGCCACCGCATTCAAGAGAGAAAATATTCTGTTTGTCTCACATTCATAATCATTTCAGAATCATTGAGCATTAATTCTATTTGTGTTTGATTATCTGAGTGTTTATATACATTTAAGTGCTGATATTATCTGGGAATCAAGTATAACAATTGGTATCAGAGCTCAGGAGGTGGATTTCAACTCCTTCTTCTCGGATTCTGCTGCTGTTCTTCAATGTTCTTCGAAAAAACCCAGGTTTGATCTTATTTTCTCCAAAATATTTCTGTTTTTCATGTTTTTCTTGTTCAATAATCATCTCGTATTCATTCCATACCGATTTAAAGCTATTTAGGTTCAATCATTACAAGTTTTTGTTCATTTAAATCAGATTTTTACATCTTGAAAAACATGGGTTTTCAGTCGGTTTGGTCCATTTTTGAAAGATTTTTACGTGTTTTGGTATATTTTAAAGACTTAAAAGCATTTAAAATAATTTTCCAATCATTTAGAAACAATTAGGCAAAAAATCTGCTAGTTGTAATTCTGGATAATTTTTGAAAAAAATCATAACTGCTGTAATTCGGACCCTTTACTATTGCATTTCTGACCCATTTCGGACCAGTTCGGACCCCATTCCGGACCATTTCGGAGCATAGTTCGATCCACTTCGGACCATATTTAGGTGTACCTCGGACCAAATTTTCCCCAATTCGGACCTCACTTCGGACCAATCCGGACTTCGGACCCTCCGAAGTTCAGATCAAGCATTTTTAAAACACTTATTTTAACTTGTGCTTTCATTTTATAATTTCATTTCGGACCATCCGAATCTGGTCCAAATCCGAATCCGGTAGTTCCCATTGATAAAAATTTCTAAGTGTTAATCTGCAGTCTGTACTGTTCATCCGAATTCGTTGCATTCGAATTCGGCCCATCCGACCTTGTTCAATCAAAATTCGGTTCCATCCGAATTTACTGTTCATCCGAATTCGCTCCATCCGAAGTCGCTCCATCTGATCTTGGTCAAACAGTACTAGGTCTCAACCGAAACAACTGTTCACACGAATTCGGTCCAATCCGAAATCATCATTTGATCCGAATTCGTACCAT
The DNA here is from genome assembly GCA_020465985.1 of Centrapalus pauciflorus. Taxonomy (NCBI): domain Eukaryota; kingdom Viridiplantae; phylum Streptophyta; class Magnoliopsida; order Asterales; family Asteraceae; genus Centrapalus; species Centrapalus pauciflorus. The sequence continues at coordinate 439,280 of JAANYP010003786.1, read as the reverse complement.
CCAAGGTACTGTTCATCCGCAGTTCAGCTAATCCGAATCCAGTTTCCACCTTCAAGATCTCATTCTTTCATATCAGCACTATCAATCATGTCTAGAGAAGCCCTTGTCCTCGGATCCGAGAACAGACCACCTGTTTAGTATCCGGATGAATATGAGCAGTGGAAGTCCTGATTTCTCAAGTTTGTCGGTATGCAACCAAATGGCAATCTTATGCTCCAATCAATTTCTGAAGGCCCAGTTATATATTATCGGGAAATTGCTGCTAGACTCGAAGCCGACCCACCTGTTCTCGCATCCAAAGTTGAACGCGAACCTGCAAATGAGGCAGAGCGAGACAGGCAACATGCTGACAAGAGGGCTGAATATCTGATCTATTAAGCCCTGCCCACTGATATCCTTGTAGGTGTAGACAGCAAGATGTCCGCTAAGGAAATGTGGGATGAATTAGAGGTTCAGATGCTATGGGCAGACTTAGATGACAGAGCCAAAATTGAGGAGGCAAAGGCCAAGTTTACCGAGTTCAGGGCCAAAGACGGGGAGTCACTTCAGGCCACGTTCACCAGATTCTATGCAGTTCTAAACGAACTTAACAAACTGCACATAAAGAAAGGCAATGATGACATCAACATGCAGTTCTTTGCTGCCTTAGCCCCCGAATGGCAAATTGCATGCCAAGCCACGCGACGAGTTTTGGACATCCCCAATGTGTCTATCAACGTGGTTTTTAAAGAATTGAAAAAGTATCAGGGTGACGTAGACCATCAGAATCAGATGGCCAATCAGTTAGCATCCTTGTTACTATCTGCCAATACGGGCATTAAACCAACTAATTATCTGGCCTTGATATCCAACAAGAACATCCCTACTGCATCCTATACTCAAGGTTCATCATTATCACAGTGTCGATATGCTTCTCCTCCTCGTGAGATTTTAGATGAAGAAGCGGCAATTCAAGAACAAATAGCCTTATGGACTAATCGTCTACAACAACGACGTTTCTCCCATAAGACTAACAATCAGCTCCGCTATGACACCGACCCGAGGAGGTATTCAGATGATAGGAGAGATGACTATCGCCGTGATGACAGAAGGGATGATTATCAGCGGGATGACAGAGATGAATGACGAAATGACGATAGACGGGACTATCGGGATGACCGCCGTTATGAAAGGCGAGACGATAGGAGAGATGATCGCTGTGATGATAGACGCGATTACGACCGTAGGGATGATCGTCGGGATGATAGACGGGATGACCGACTTGACTGATCGGGTTATAAATTACCATGTTTATTAAGCATAAAAGAGTTGTTTTAAATAAGAAAATGTCGTAGAATGTGCTACTATTAAGTAAATTATGTGCTTGTGCAGGTAAATAAAATCCAGTCTAAGTTGGCGAAAAAAAGGAAGAAAATCAGAACAGTTTTAAGGAGCCAAGCGCAGAGGGGGGCGCAGCCCTGCGCCCCGAACGAGTGCTCAACAGAAAGAATTAAATTGCCAAAATACAGATTTTAGAGTCATGCGCAGGGGGGGGGGGGGGGCGCAGGCCTGTGCCTACGGCTGCGCCCAACCCATAAAATTAAAATTCCAGCCGTTTTTAGGGTTCTCAGCTCTCCTCTATAAATATAAAGTCCAGAGGAGGAAAAAAATATCGTTTTTTGGAGAGAAGAAAGGCTTGGAAAGGTCTCGTTTGGAGCGAATACGAAGATGAAGATAGCACGAGTGAAGCTACGACATTGCTACGATGATGACGACACAACTCTTGAGCTTTGAAGCAACGATGTCCGGCTAATCTCACATTAATCATTCTCGGAAGAAACATCACGCTAAGTGTCTTAGTCTATGAACGATTTCTTATGTTTGCATGATTTTTATTGTTTATGTTTTGATTGTGAACGAATAATTGTTATTTGTTTAGTTGCGTTTTGCAAGATAGTTCGTTGGTATTTTATTATTCGTCCAATTAATTAAGTCTATAAAAGCAATAATAATCTTTTCAAAAAACCACTTTTCCAAACAACTAAGTTACAATGCTAGTCGCTTAAATACGAGATAATTAACCTCTCGCTCTCTGTGGATACGATTTCTTATGTTTGCATGATTTTTATTGTTTATGTTTTGATTGTGAACGAATAATTGTTATTTGTTTAGTTGCGTTTTGCAAGATAGTTCGTTGGTATTTTATTAATTCGTCCAATTAATTAAGTCTATAAAAGCAATAATAATCTTTTCAAAAAACCACTTTTCCAAACAACTAAGTTACAATGCTAGTCGCTTAAATACGAGATAATTAACCTCTCGCTCTCTGTGGATACGATCCCTACTTACCCTAGCTTCTAAGGTATTTAGTGGTTATTTTTGGCGAGGTAACGACACTCGTATCAAATTTTGGCGCCGTTGCCGGGGAGCGGTTGCGCTTAAAGTCACGTATTTTAGTAATTAGCTTTGTTTTAGTTAATTAGTTTTTTCTAGATTAATTTAGTTTATTTCAAATTATTTGCTTATTTGCTTTAATTTGCTTATTTAGTTTTAAATTATTTATTTGCTATTATTCTAGTCATTTAGTTTTAAGTTTTAATTATTGCCTTAGTTTTATTAAGAAAAAGGGAATCGTGGCGCAAGCATCGATTATCACCAAAAAGAAAGTTTCTAGTTCTAGTTCTTCATCTAGTCCTCATAGGTTTATTTACACACGTTATTCTGGTAGAATTTCACCTTTGAAATTTGACCCGCAAATAGAAAAGACGGCTAGATCTAATAGGCAAGCCATAAATCAAGCAAACGAAATTAAAAACATTGCTCCTAAGGTAGACGTGGAAGAAGAAGTAGTTGGTTCAGAAGACGAGAACGTCGATAACGTTCTTGTCGATGTCCAACAAAACCAAAGACCAATGGGAGACCGTAGAACCGTAGAATCCCATTATAGGCCGGGTGATATCCCTGATCCATCACCCATTCTCTACCCAATCAACGAGAATGAACCTGAAATTAGCCCCAGCTATTTAGCATCTTACCCGTTTTTCGCGGAGCACCAAGCGAAGAACCGTATGAGCACTTAGCTGAATTCACTGCCATATGTAAGGCTAATCATGTTAGGGGAATGACTGTAGATGCACTCAAACTTAGACTGTTTCCTTTCTCTTTGAAGGAAAGAGCGAAAAACTGGTTTGTGTCACTTCCCACTGATAGTATAACTAATTGGGATGAAATGAAAAAAGAATTTTTAACCAAATACTACCTAATCAGCAAGACTACAGAAAAACGTAAAGAATATACAGGATTTAAACAGAAAATTGGAGAGCAATTCCACGAAGCATTTAATAGGCTAAATGAATTTCTAAGAACATGCCCTCACAATGAGATTCCTAGATGGATACTAATTAAAGCCTTCTTTGATGGGGTTAGTCAGGAAAGTAGGAATATGATCACAGCCGCTTCAGGTGGAACCTTTTTAGCCAAGCAAGATGATGAAGCCTGGGAATTATTAACCCAGTTAAGCAAGGGTTTAAAAGTCCAAGCGGGTTCGGATAGTAGTGTTGGTGTCCAAGTCATGGGCATAGACAATGCATGGAAAAAGGAAGTTAAATCCGATATCTCCATACTAAGCGAAAAGATGAACCTGTTGATGAAGGGAACGGGAAAGGCTACAGTGGCACAGGTTTGCTGCGTCACTTGTGGAGACCCATCCCATCAAACCGAGAATTGCCCACATACTTTCGCCCACGAAGAGTATGTGAATGAAGCTTTTGGCTATCGACAACGAAGAGAACGGGAGAACCCCTACTCGGAAACCTACAATCCGGGATGGAGAAAAAACCCGAACTTTAGTTGGAGGGACAATCAAGACAATGATGCTCCCACGAAGCCAAGATATGAGCAACCTCGTCAACAAAATCGAGACTTTCAATATGGATCAGCCTCAGCTACGAAGGATGATCGATACTATAAACGTCTAGACCCTAAAGAAGAGCATGAGTCACGACCAGTGTCGGGGAATTCGAAAGAGTTTTCCGAGTTTATGGAATTCATGAAACAACTGACCATGGTACAAGCGAAAACTATGGAAATGCTTGGAAGGTAAATGGGACAAATTGCAGAGTCCTTAACTAAACGAGAAGAAGGGAAGCTTCCAAGTAACACTACGGTTAACCCATCGCACCACCATGGCAAGGAGAAGAAATATGAAGTCAATGAAGTGAATGGAGTAAATAAAGTCACTACCCTTAGGAGTGGAACGAAAGTAGATAATAAGATAGAAATGCCTAAGGAAAGTGAGACAGATGATGAGGTAGAAATTGCCTATGAAGAGGAACCACCTAAATCGGAGTCAAAGGTAGAAATAAAGATTAAGAAAGTAACCTTTAAGGATCTAGAAGCCAAGAAATTAGTTGAGACTAAAGTTGGGGAAGGCAGTTCAAACACTGAAATTGCTCCTTACCCAACGGCCTTAGAAAATCCGGCATCATTTCCTTATGGTAAGAAAGGACCCAAAAATGAAAAGTTATGGGACATTTTTAATCAAGTTAAAATTAACATTCCCTTAATCAAAGATATACAACAAGTCCCTCCTTATGCCAAATTCCTAAAAGACCTTTGCACTCAGAAACGTAAGTTCAAAATATCTTTTCCAAAGCAAATCAACCTCACTGAACAAGTCAGTGCAGTTATCACTACCTCACTGCCGCCTAAACTAAAAGACCCGGGATCACCCTTGATCCCGGTGACTATTGGCGATATTCAAATCAAGAAGGCACTTCTAGACTTAGGGGCAAGTGTTAACATTCTACCTGGTAATTTATTTGATCAACATGATCTAGGCACCTTACAGAGAACAGATGTCATCCTACAACTAGCGGAAAGGTCCACCAAAGTACCATGGGGGATGTTATCTGATGTAATTGTTTAGGTTGAAGATTTCTATTATCCAGTAGATTTCTTAGTGTTGGACTCGGACAGTACTTATAAAGAAAGCCAACCGACAATCATATTCGGACGTCCCTTCTTAGCCACAATCAATGCTCAGATCAATTGCAGAACAGGTGCCTTAGACATAGCATTCGGAAACCGCAAACTTCGACTCAATGTCTTTAATAATGTACCTAATGCACCATTGGATTCAGAGTGCTACATGATCGATTTAGTTGATGATTTAATACAACAACAATTATCAACAATAACATGTAAAGATCCAGTGGAGCCGCTTTTGTATTATAATGAGCATAAGTTAGATAATATGCCAGAAGGTAAGGAGTTCGAACTTTAACATGTTCAGTCAGTGGATTCTACTCAACCACCATGGACACATAAGATCGAGAAACTTCCTACTGATCTTCCACCATCAGCAAAACCATTTCTAGAGCAACCACCCAAGTTAGAGTTGAAACCACTTCCATCGCATCTCAAATATGCTTTTCTTGGCCCTGAGAGTACATTGCCCGTAATCATTGCAATAGATCTTACCGCTGCACAAGAAAAGGCTTTATTAGAAGTTCTATCGAGATATAAGGAAGCGGTAGGCTGGACTATAGCAGACTTTAAGGGGATTAGCCCAACACTATGTATGCATAGGATTATAACTTATCCAATAGCTAAGCTGAGCAGAGATGCTCAGAGAAGGCTAAATCCCAACCTTAGAGAGGTAGTGAAGAAGGAAGTACTAAAATGGCTAGATGCTGGAATTATTTATCCTATATCAGTTAGCCAATGGGTTAGTCCCACACAAACGGTTCCCAAGAAATCATGAATCACTGTTGTCGATACTCCAGAAGGAGAAAAGATTGCAACTCGCCTTGTAACGGGGTGGAGAGTATGTATCGACTACAGAAAACTGAATGCCGCAACCTCTAAGGACCATTTCCCTTTGCCATTCATCGACCAAATAGTAGAGAAATTAGCAGGGCAAAAATTCTATTGCTTCTTAGATGGCTATTCGGGGTACAACCAAATCCCGATACACCTAGAAGATCAAGATAAGACGACCTTTATATGTCCGTATGGCACATTCGCCTACTGAAGAATGCCATTTGGATTATGTAATGCTCCCGCCACATTTCAACGATGCATGATGGCTATATTTTCAGATATGGTTGGAGGGTCTCTTGAAATCTTCATGGATGATTTTTCTATATTTGATAAGTCATTCGAAGGGTGTCTCTCTAATTTAGAAAAAGTTCTCAAGCGGTGTACTGAAACCAATTTGGTATTAAGATAGGAGAAGAGTCATTTCAGGGTCAAAGAGGGAGTAGTTTTAGGACATATAGTGTCTGAAAGAGGAATGGAGGTTGATCGCACTAAAATACAATTAATTTCATCGTTACCACAACATACTAATATTAAAGGAATTCGTTCCTTGTTAGACATGCAGGATTTTATCGAAGGTTTATAAAAGATTTTAGTGCCATAACCAAGCCCTTATGTAACCTTCTGCTTAAGGATGCACCATTTAATTTCGATAAAGGATGCCTAGAGGCATTTGACACATTAAAAGCTAAGCTCACGGAGGCACCGATCTTGCAATCACCTTATTGGTCTCAGCCTTTTGAGATCATGTGCGACACAAGTGACCATGCGGTAGGTGCCGTCCTTGGCCAAAGAGTGGACAGAAAGCCTATGGTAATATACTATGCAATAAAAACATTCTTTGAAGCTCAGATTAATTATACAACAACTGAAAAAGAATTGCTTGCAGTAGATTATGCGCTAGACAAGTTCAGATCTTATGTCTGGGGAGCTAAGGTAATTGTGTATTATGATCACAGTGCCTTACGACATCTCTTGGCTAAGAAAGATGCTAAACCACGACTAATTCGTTGGATACTACTACTACAAGAGTTTGATTTAGAAATTCGAGATAAAAAGGGCTCAGAATATGTAGTAGCAGACCATCTATCGAGATTTCCAGCAATCACCACCGATATGCTGGATTCCATTCGGGATAACTTCCCAGATGAACAATTACTGTTCATCGCAAAAGTGCCTTGGTTTGCTAATTTAGTGAACTACTTTGTCTCTGAGAAAATCCCAGGCCACTGGAATTCACATCAAAGAAAGTATTTCTTCTCCCAAACTAAACAATACATTTGGGAGGAGCCGGATTTATTCAAAGTAGGAGTAGATCAAATTATCCGGCGATGTGTACCAGACAATGAGAATTACGACATCCTAAATCACATCCATTGGTATGCATGTGGAGGTCACTTTAGTGCTAAAAAGACAGGCCATCACATCTTACAAAGTGGATTCTTTTGGACGACTATCTTTAAGGACTCCTACGAGTTCATTAGATCATGCTTACGATGCCAACAAATAGGAGGAATTTCAAAACGAGACCAAATGTCTATGACACCAATTCTTATAGTAGAGATTTTCGACGTGTGGGGCATAGACTTCATGGGACCCTTCCCTAAGTCGTATGGTTTTGAATATATCCTAGTGGCAGTCGATTACGTCTCTAAGTGGGTAGAAGCCGAAGCCACAAGGACTAATGACCATAAAGTAGTATGCCAATTTGTCAAACGAAACATATTTTCTCGTCACGGAATTCCTAGAGCCATAATTAGTGATGGGGGTTCTCATTTCAAGAATATGTACTTTAGCAAACTACTTAAGCATTACGGAGTAACCCATAAGATCGCAACCCCATATCACCCGCAAACTAGTGGATAGGTAGAAGTGTCCAATAGGGAAGTTAAGCGCATACTAGAGAAAACAGTACGACCCGATAGGAAAGACTGGTCAACACGACTAGACGACGCACTCTGGGCATATCGCACTGCTTTCAAAACCTCTATTGGCATGTCTCCCTATAAGTTAGTGTATGGGAAACTATGTCATCTCCCGGTTGAGCTACAACATCGAGCGTTATGGGCAATTAAGAACACAAATCTCAATTTCACAGCTGCCGGTATAAATCAAAAGCACCAATTAAACGAATTAGAAGAAATACGTAAAGAAGCTTATGAAAGTGCTAAAATATATAAAGAAAAGACAAAAGCTTTCCACGATCGACTAATTAAACGAAAGGTGTTTAAAAAAGGTGACAAAGTCTGGTTATTCAACGCACGCTTGCGGCTCTTTTCAGGCAAAATAAAAAGTAAGTGGTCAGGCCCATACACAGTTACTAACGTCTACCCTCATGGTGCAGTAGAAATAATAGATCAAAAAGGCAGTGAGCCGTTTAAAGTGAACGGACATCGATTAAAACTATTTGTACAATGGGCTGGTAATGAAATTATTTCATCTGAGACAATGGTCTTGGAAGATATCTCTTAAATATTAAGAGTTCCAAAATGTCTGGCTGAAGACATTAAATTTAGCGCTTTCAGGAAGGCAATCCAGTGAACTTTGTGGGTGTGTTCCATAGAAACCCTCACGAGACTATAACTCGTCCACTTGGGCTACCGAGGGGTTTAAAGGCTTGTTGCACATGCTAAGTGCAATCGTTTTTCACCACGAAAGTGTGTTTAATTTTAGATATTCAAGTAGATTTTAATTATTAACATATGTTTTAGTTAGTTTTAATCGCTCCTTTAAGACACTTAGCTACATAACGATTCATCCTACAATATAATGCTACACATAGTGTCCAATTAAGTTGGTGAAAAACTGTACATCATTGGGAAAAATCCAAAGACGGAGAATGACGGAAAAACAGCCAAAATAGGAGAAGGAATTGGTGTTTCGCATGTAAATTCGTAAGCATTAGGGGGAGAAAACACCACAAACAGCACACACAAAAAACTCCTGGCAGCCAGGGCAGCGCACTGGCTAGCGCAGGCCTGCGCCCCTCGCTGCGCCCCAAGCGCACCGGCCAGCACAGGGGTGCGCCTGCGTCTGCGTCCCGATGAAGATCTGCGAATTTTAACCCCTTTTCACACCTAATAAGCCATTTCTCTCCCTCAACTTCCGAAAATTTGGCAAACTTTTGCTCTCGAATCTTCCAAAATCAGGAGTTTCCTTTCATTTTCATCCTTCTTTGAAGATCCTCTCTGCAATGTAAGTGTTTTTCTCCTCCAGTCTTCTAAATTTCAAGTCAAGAAATGTCATTATGTCATGAACTTCATTTCAGCCCTAATTCCGTGTGATGCTTGAAGAGGATGTTTAGATGAACATTATGTAATTATTTGAGTAGAAAAATCCTAGACTATAAACAAATTCATGAATTTGATATTCTCTAAATGAGATTTTTGAAAAATTCCTTCACTGTGACTTGTTCATAAAAGTCCATGTTAGTGATTTTCCCATGCCTAGGTTCACCAAATTCATGTTAGAATTCTTATAAACATGTACATCGTAACACATCACATGTTTCGCACTTGTAATCGCTACATTTTTTGAAGAAAGTCACAAAGTTCATGCCATTTACGTAACTCTTGCAATGCTACGTACTTCTAATTTTCATGCATCATGCATATGAGACAAATGCCAAAATTATAGTAGGATCATTCTCATCCCGTCATTGTTATTTAGGCACTATCGTTTTCGCGGCATTATTCGCAACATGGAATTTAACTCATGATTGTCTCATCGAATTCATCAGAATCCATCGAGACTTGCATACATGTGTGCCACTTTGTGCATTGATTCGTTCTAAAGCTATTCTTGCTATATATAAATGGCACATCAACTTTCCTGCAATTCTCGTCGCCGTGTAACACGTACACCTCGCATGCGTGTCCACATTCCAATCCCTATCAACAAAGAGTACCCCTCGCCTCCACCTTCACCGCCCGCTTCGGAACCACCAACCCACCTTTACATCGAGAAGACACTCAATGAAACGGACTTTAAGAATTTTGGGATTATCGAGAGTTTCGATAGAATAGGGTGGTCGGGAGCTTTAAGGATAGAGACACCGTACGTGCATGAATATGATATTCGCGAATGGATGCGTTCTTTGATTCGGAGGGAGGCCGATTAGAACACGATTTTGAGCTTAGGGGGCGAATTGATGGCAAAGAGGTAGTGGTTACGAGGTCCGACCTTTGCGACTATTTCGACTTTGATACAGAAATCCCCACGACTAGGGAATTTTGGAAGGAGCGTGACTTGTCGAGTGGTGTTTTAAGGCATTCCGAGGGATGGGCACGAAAACTCACTGAGGTTTTTAACCTCACCTTTGAACAAGCCAGGGTATATTCTAAGTATTAGAGAGGAGACTTGCGACCATGGGCAAAAGTTTTATGGAAAATCATTGTGTTTAATGTTCTACCCTGATCATCGAACGCTCTCATCACTGGAAAACCCCCCATTTCCCTCGCGTATATCATGATGCAAACTATCTGGGAGGCCACTTTATCAAAGACACCCATGGAAATTCCGTATGCCCGAATGTTGAGTGAACTGTTTATTAATATGGGGATAATTTCCGAGGGTTTGAGCCCACGTCTTCTGGGACCGAATGATGTATGGTTTACTAGGCACACAATGGCTGGGTTGGCATTTGAGCAAGTTTCTGATACATTCTTAATCCGTGACCCGGCACATGGCACGGTTTCTATAATTCCATCTGTGCGTTCATTTTATGTTTATGAGAAGGATATTGGGAAGGGGAAAGCTCTCCTTGTGGAGGATCGGAATGAAGAAGGTGGACCCTCAAATTCACAACCCTCGGATAATGCAATCATGGAAGCCCGACTAAAAGCTATTAAGGATGCGGTGGAAGGACTGTTAGCTGCAAACAAAGCGGTACTTCTGGAGGTCGAGAAGCTTAAGCAAGACTTCAATGTGCATGGCATCTCGGTGGGAGCTCACTCCCGCTGGCTCTCTACCCTCCACTCTCGAGTGGACGAGCTTGAGCGGGCAGTCGGCCACCGAGGTTCTCAAGCTACATCCGGCCGCACGTCACACATGACTTCCCAAGACGAATATTAGTGTTGTCACTCATGGTTCCGTGCTAACAGACAAATTCATGACATCTAAACATTTACTCTTATTTGTGTGGATGGCCTTGTGCCTTAAACAATTTGGATTCCGGTGTTTATGTCGGCACCGATGGTTGTAGAACAATCGTCAACTCTCTTGCATGCTCTTAATTCCATAGAACATTGCATGCTTTAATTTCGTTCTTCATATCGTCTTTCCATTTTAATCTTGATCTAGTGTTGGGGACGATTGGGGAAGGGGGAAAACACAAATATGTGTTAATATGTCATGAAAAATGTTTGCAAATTATAAGTTTTTAATTAAAAAACGTAAATTATTGAACCAAGCATGCACCCAATCAAACTGAAAAACGAAAAATTTTTGAGGCCAACAGGCCCCCCAAGTGCAGCCGCCGGCACAGGCCTGCGCCCAGGGGTGCGCCTGCCCGGTTTTTTCCATTTTAAATAGAAATTTTTTTTTGTAAACCCTACAAGAGTATACCTTGCGCCCCCATTACGGCTCCATCATCTTCTCAACCCATTTTCACACAAAAAATCCATTTTTGCCTACAAAAATCCTTGGAAATAAAGCTAGAGCTTCATATTAAGCAAGATTTGTCAAGAAACTTGAGTTTTCAACTCAAGTTGGGGAAGAAGGAGTCAAGCTAGAATCTCATCCACTTTAAGTTAGACCAAAGCTTTTCTTCATTTTCATCAAACAAGGTACAAGCTCTTCACCATTTTTATAAAAAGAAAGCTTTAATGGAGTTTTTGTATGACCGATTAAGATAAAATTTAACTATTGATTATATGTTGCAAACTAGATACAAGTTGAAATCATGGTTAAAAATAAAAGGAGAAGTCATGCTAATCAAGTCACGAAAAGTTCGTTGTTATTTTTTGCAATTTGCTTAATTGACCAAAGTGATAATGTGCTTAGCTTAAATAGCTAAAGTTATACATGTATATGTTACATATGACATGATCACTACATAAAATACAATTTGCAATCCCTTGTCTTGAAACTAGAACAATTTGAAAATGCTATAATTATATATATACTTAAGTCATCGTAATTGCAGATGTCTCGACAAACAAGGCAACGTGTTGGAGAAGGTGCCAGCTCCTCTACCCGACCGAGGGTGGAATGGAACCCAGACTTTTACCTGTCACAACATCCGGCCAACATCCGGCAACAATTATTCGTGACATAGAAATTTTCAGGGAAGGTTCTAGTGGAGAAAAGAGTAAAAAAGGATGAGTTTGAAAACTATGGGGTAGTGAGGTGCTTCGATCGGTTAGGATGGGAAGTTGTCTTAGACTTAGGCGGAGAACATATTTACCATGAAGAAGTCGTGGAATGGATGTCCACACTAAGAAGAGAAGAGGGCCGATTCAGGGGTGATTTCACATTGATAGGACGCGTTAATGGACATGAGTTTCCAATGACTGCACGTGCTCTGAGGGACATTTTTGGAGTAGATATTGGAGTAGGCATAGATGAAGCACGAGTCTTTAATTATGAATACAAGACAGATGCACAGTTGGCATTTAAAGACCGAACGTGGGAAGGTGAATGGACAACACAGCTGGCAGAAATCTTAAGAATCGACTATAATGCCGCAGTGGGGTATACAACTTAGGCCAGACGCGATCTAAGCCCAATGGTGAAAGTGTTACATAAAATTGTTACTAATAATGTGCTCCCGAGAGATAGCGACTTAACAAAGATGCGACATAAAGAAGTAACAATTTTATATGCATTGATGACGGGAGAGCCGAGTCTCTCCATTGCGTGAATTGTGATGAACGACCTTTGGTCAATGTATGATACGAGGGAGAGGAAGATTATTCTTCACGGCTGGGTTATATCAGAGTTTTTAAGGGCACAAGCTGCTATTTCACCCATCTCCGTCCCACGAGCAGTTTCCGGCGCCGTCATCACAGCAGCTATGATCCAAAGCATCACCTTGCGCCAAACAGACCAAGGGTTTGAGATTTTTGATTCAGATACGGGGAAGACACACAGAGAGCCATATGGTGTAGAGGAAGCCGAGGCATACCACCAACACCAGGCCGAACGGTTACATGCAGCCGGTGGAGCCAATGATATGTCCCAAGTGATCGCTCGCCTAGACGCAATGAACTTGCAATTGGGTAGCTTTCAAGAAGACGTGGTTGGGCGGATGGACGAGTTCCAACACGAGTTGGAAACCCAAACGAACCGTATTGACGAGATTTACACGGGCGTGCGAGCTACGGAATTTCAAAATGCCTTTTACAATCAGCAGCATTGGGCATACACGGATGCGGTGAGAGACCACATGAATTACAATGCCGGTTTGCCACACCAACAATATAAGAACTACCAGTGGCAGAATTTTGAAAGACTAACATTGTGTTGGTACATCCGGTGTGACGACAACAATCTAGTTTTGTTATTGATATCATGATTGTGTATGATGTTTACATTTGCATGGTAAGTTCTAGACTATCATAACAAGTTCTAGAATAAGTTCTAGAATAAGTTCAAGAATAAGTTATAGAAATAAGTTCTAGAATAAGTTCTAGAAATAAGTTCTAGAATAAGTTCTAGAAATAAGTTCTAGAGTAAGTTCAAAGACAAGTTCTAGAATAAGTTCAAAGACAAGTTCTAGAATAAGTTCAAAGTAACAAGTTCAAAGGAACAAGTTCAAAGACAAGTTCAAAGGAACAAGTTCGAAGACAAGTTCAAAGGAACAAGTTCGAAGACAATTTCAAAGGAACAAGTTCAAAGGAACAAGTTCGAAGACAAGTTCGAGAGGAGCGTCTTCTCGAACTTGTCGTCTATATATTGAACTTTTCATTGTGAAATTAGGCATCTTTGACGGCTCTGAGGTTCTGTCGAACTTGAGAGCAAAAAGATCATCCGGGTGAAGGGACTTTTGCAGAATTTCAGAGCGATTAAGCAAAAGGGCGATCTCGAACTTGCAAGTATTCAGAGAGTTTCGTTTGGAGAGAATCATCGTGTAGGGACGTTGTTCGTCTATCACTGTGTGTGTCTCCGTGTTTCAGTGTGCGTGGTCTATTCGTCAAGCCGCTAACAAGGATTCTGCACTCGTTGGCAGGTGTCGCGCCAAGATAGGATCCGTAGTCAGGCGACCTTACAAGTGGTATCAGAGCCATAAGCGTGTTCGTGGTGTTCTTCATTTTCACAAGTAGCATCTGTGGTTTCTTGACGTTTTTGGATGGTCAAATCACGTTTTTGGATATATTTTCGAGTTATACAAGCAACAAAACGGGGAAAAGTTCATATTAGTTCATGCTTTTGGTTGAAATCATAGTTTTTAATCCTCAAAACTTTGGTTTAATCTAAAAAGTTGAAAAATTCAAACTTTTGGCCGTTTTTCGAACTTGCGGCGCTCGAACATAAAGGGGTATTAGGGTTTGTTTAAATTTTGTCAGAAATTCGAATTTGTCAGAAAATACGCTCCTTTCAAAGTTGCTTTAGGGTTTGATTCAAAGTTTACTGCCCTTCGAATTTGCTCCTATCCGACTTTACCTATATTCGAACTTAGCTTAGATTCGAGTTCGTCTGTTTCGAACTTGTCTAAACTTCGAACCTGTCATCTTTTCGATTTTGTTTGATTTCAAACTTAATTTCGAATTTAATTTCATACGAATTTTATATTAATTAAATTCGAATTTATTCAAATTCGAAAGGGTTAAGTTAAATTATTTTCAAATTAAATTAATTAAGTTTTAATTCAGAAAGATTAAGAAAAAATGACAAGTTTACAAAAGTTTATTGAAATGGACCATGAAGTTGGTAAGGCGAATTCACCACCCAAGCTGATGAAGTTGGAAGACTATTATTGGTGGAATGATAGGTTCGCCGACTTTGCTCGATTCAACGATATGAGGATGTGGATATGTATCGACGAAGGATACATCCCACCTACAACAGAAGTTGAAGGCCGTCAAAGAGTCTTATCATATCAAATGATGAAGGAGGATGATAAGAAACTATATGAAGCCGAGTACCGAGCATTCTCGATTATACTAATGGCATTACCTCAGGAGATCCTGCACACATTTCGAAATCAACGAACAACAAAAGAGTTGTGGGATGCACTTGAGAAACGGTGTGAAAGGAATCCGAGGGTTAGGAAAGGTTGAATGGAAATGCTCAAGCAGCAGTTCGCTATTTTCAAGGCTTTGAAAAACGAAAAGCTGGATGAGACCATTACAAGGTTCTATCACTTGTTGACTGAATTAGACAATCACGATGTCGAGTATCGTGAGTTAGAGAAGATTGAGAAAATTCTAGATGCTTTACCAGCCAAATGGGAGATGTATGTAGCGCTGATAAAGCGTGATGAAGATAAATATGAGACTCTAACTCTAGAAGGAGTCATTGTTGAGGGCGTATAACTTTCAGTTGCTAAAGAAGGAACGGGAGTATGACCAAGTACAGGATCCGGATATGTATTTTGGGAAATCCAAACCTTCAGTGGCAAGTGAACTAAAGACAGCTACAACATTATTTACGGGTGAAACATCGACTCCAGTTGAAGTAGATGACTCAGGGAGCCGGGCTTTCTTAGGGTACTACAGACCGGAAGAAAAGCCAACTCAGTCTGCATCTACATCTCAAGGATACTCAAGGATGCCGATGAGCGCAAAATCAGCTGAAGATCATCTAAATCTTTTGGCTTCATTCGTGGCCGCCTACGACAATTACGTTCAAGGGAAAATCAACGATCTTGCTCTATGGGATGAAGACTATGATTAGGTAGATCCTGATGATTTAGAGGAGATGGATCTTCAATGACAACTGGCCATGGTGACTCAGCGAGTCAAGAGATTCATCAAGAGGACGGGCAGAAATCTAAATGTCAGCAATAATAAGATTGGATTTGACAAATCCAAAGTTAAGTGCTACAACTGCCAGGGGTTAGGACATTTTGCTAGAGAGTGTCAAAGACCTAAAGTTGAGAACTACCAGAATCAATCTCAGGGGAGATATCAGCCGGGTAGTTCGAGTAATCAGGCAAACATAGCTGGTCTGTTAACCAATGTCACATCCGACAGACAGCTCGATGGAACATACGATTGGAGTACACATCCAGAGTCTAACGCTAGAGCCTTCATGGCTGAAGTAACAGAGATTGGAAGTGTCGAAGCCAAGGAAGAAGCAGAGGACAGACACCAAAATGATACCAGTCCTGTGCTAGTAGAGAAGTCAGACAATTCTAGAGTTTGCTGCACAAATGGCAAACGTGGAATCAGCTCACGCAAAGGTAATTCTGAACTCTTCTACATTCCGCGATTTATGTGCTTTCTGTGCTACTACTAATGACAGATTAAATTTAGTGCTAGAAACACATACAAATCTAACTGCTCAAAATGAATCCTTAAAATAGGACAATGCTAGCCTCTTAGATATAAAAGAAGATCTTAGGAATAAGCTTAAGGCAGATGCACAAGATGTCATAGTTCTAAAAGACAAGCTGAGTAAGCAGTGTGTTAGAATAGAACTAATGTATGAGCATGTTGAGGCGTTGACTAAATAGCTTAAGATTTAAGAGGTAGAGCTAGCTGAAGCTAAGGTTAAGGTTGCAGAGGTGAATAGTAAACTGGAAAAGTTTAGGAACTCTTCACTGAACCTAGGGAAGATCTTAGATGCACAGCGGCAGTCTAAGAAACCAGTAGGTTTAGGGTATAATGAGAGTCCTCCACCTTTCAATGATAACTATGTGCCTCAGCCTCAGGATAAAACTGATAAACCAGTTGAATCAGAGGTCGCATCTGAACCTGTGTCTGAATCTGTTAAGGATAAAGAAACTAAGGTGACTAATAACAATGCCAAGATTAAGTCAAAGGGACATAAAACATGAGAAGGGCACACATAAGAAGTCTATTGATAAAATGTCTTGTTTTAGATGTCATGAAAAGGGACATGTTGCTTCTAGTTGTCCACATCGGAAGGTAGAATCTACACCTAAAATTGGAAAGCCGGAACAACATAAACCCTCTACAAGTGTAGCAAGCACAAGTAGTTCTCAAAACACCGAGAAACTTGTGCAAGCCACATCAAAGATTGCTGTGAAACAAACACCTGTGTCAGGTAGACCAAACGAAGTGGTTAGGACTAATTCACCGTATAGAGTCCCTAATCAATCTAGGTCAGGACCTCAACAAATTTATAGGAGTACTACACCTAGAAGACCTTACACTCCGGTTAGGTCACACACTCCTGTAAGACATCAGACACCAGGTAAAGCCCAGGGATATCACTCGGAAATGCCTTATAATCGAAATTATTCAAGGGCTCCACAGCAAATGCCCATACAAAGGCCGAGAGTGAATTTAAATCACTCTGCACCACAACTGGCTGTCAATCAAACACCCAAGTCACCTGAAACGAGATATGGGTATTTGAAGGAGTTCACGTATGTGGATGAGAATGGTTTACCAAGTCAGTCATGGCTTGGGTTCCCAGTGATAACTAGCCTCTTTTCTTTCATGCGCAGGAGATAACTACAGGTCTAAACAACAAGTGGTTCGTCGACAGTGGTTGCTCTAGGCACATGACTGGGGAAAGAAGTCTACTCACAGACTTCAAGGGAGGAAACAGGGGATTTGTATCATTCGCTGGTAACAAAGGAGGAAATTCACCGATACTGGAGTGGTCACTAATGGGACTATCAAACTGGATCAAGTTTACCACGTTGATAAACTTGATCACAATCTCATTAGTGTATCTCAAATCTGTGATAAGAAGAACTCAGTAATTTTCACTGATACTGAGGCGTTACTGCTAAAACCGGGATTTAAAGTACCTGAAGAGTGGATACTGATGAGGGCCCCAAGGAAGAATGACTTGTACATGCTAGACATGAATAAACCAGATTCTTCGATGGGACCAATATGTCTTCTATCTAAAGCTTCAGAGACCGAATCAGTTTTATGGCACAGACGCATGGCACACTTGCACCTGAGAAAAATGAACTATATCACTAAAAATGGACTGGTGCAAGGTGTGTCGATGAAGAGTTTTCAGTTTGAAGACAAGTGTGTACCGTGCAAGAAAGGCAAACAACACAAGAATGCACACAAGTCCAAGACTCAGAACTCTATAGCTGCCACTTTCGATTTGTTGCATATGGACCTGTTCGGACCAATCAACAAAAGAAGTATAGGTGGTAGTTGGTACTGTTTAGTTATCACTGATGATTACTCACGATTTTCATGGGTTTTCTTTTTAGGTACGAAGGACGAGACAGCTGCCAAGCTAATCGGGTTCTTAGACCAAGTCGAAAACACCTATGGGACGCGGGTAAAACGTATCAAGAATGATAACAGAACGGAATTTAAAAACACAGTAATTAGTGTATATTGCCTATCCAAAGGCATAGTGCATCAATTTAGTGCACCTTATGAGCCACAACAAAATGGGGTGGCAGAACGAAAAAACAGGACTTTGATTGAGGCTGCAAGGACCATGCTCTCGGATTCAAAGCTTCCTACCATGTTTTGGGGGGAGGCAGTGAATACCGCTTGTCATGTTTTAAATCGGGTGCTTACTGTCAAATTTAACCGGCTTCGAACCGTTTGGGGTACCGTGTACTTTAATGAAAACAAAACATCAACCTAAGTTTAGTGAAAAGACTGACGAAGGTTATTTCCTAGGTTATGTGCCTAACTCACCAAACAAAAGGGTTTTTAACAAAACAAACCGTACGGTAGAGATTGTGTATAACATTGATGTAACAAGTTATACACATGAACCCCAAACCTGGTTCGGAATGGATTTTTGATTATGACAAACTGTTTGAATCATTTAACATTCCTTTTGATGGAAGTGCAGGTAAAATCGAACATGACTTATCGTCATTAGATCTGAATGACGACGGTCAAGGTTTTCCACAGACAAGCTTTCCATCAACTTCCGAGCCTACAACGACAGAAGAGAGATCTCCATCAGAAAATGATTCAGAGTTACCTACAAACGAAAATCAGGCTACAAATTCTAACTCCGAGGACAATAATCACGAGGAAGAGAATGTAGCATCTGAAGTCGTTCCCCCGCTAGGTGAAATAGGATCAAACTTAAGAGATAATCTTAGGGTCGATGAGATAGAAACATCGAGGATTAATAAGGATCATCCAGTTGAGAGTATCATAGGAAATCCGAATGTGGGTGTGAGAACTAGGAGTAGTTTGAATAACAACACAGTGTTGTTGTCGATGATCAATGACTCCGAGGCTTTTCACACTTGCATGTATTCATGTTTCATCTCGCAAGTAGAGCCGAAGAATGTGCAAATGGCACTAAAAGACAATTCATGGGTTGAAGCGATGTAAGAAGAACTGTCACAATTCAGAAAGCTTGAAGTGTGGGAGTTGGTGCCGTTACCTTGAGGAGAAGTTGCAATAGGAACCAAGTGGGTTTTTAAGTGCAAGAGAGATGATCAGGGTATTGTGACTCGCAAAAAGGCAAGACTTGTCGTAAAGGGTTTCAACCAAGAGGAAGGAATCGATTACAATGAGGTATTTGCGCCAGTAGCAAGGCTTGAGGCAATCCGTTTGTTTCTAGCTTTTGCTTCCTTCAAAGGATTTAAAGTCTATCAGTTGGATGTAAAAAGTGCATTCCTCTATGGCAAAGTGAAGGAACTGGTGTACGTTGAACAACCACCCGGGTTTATAGATCCAAAGTATCCAGACAGAGTGTATCGTCTTGATAAGGCTCTGTATAGACTACATCAAGCACCAAGGGCGTGGTATGAGACACTATCTACTCATCTTTTAGACAACGGGTTTGAAAGAGGGAGAATTGATAGTACACTATTTGTGAAGAGGAAGGGTGAACACTTTATCTTGGTACAAGTGTACGTCGATGATATTATTCGGGTCATCAGACGAGCAGATGTGCAATGATTTCGAGAAAGTGATGAAGTCTAAGTTTGAGATGAGTGCTATGGGAGAGTTAAACTTCTTTCTGGGTTTACAAGTTGAACAGAGGAAGGATGGTATGTTTATCCATCAGACGAAGTATGTCTACGACATTCTAGAACGCTTCGGGATGGAGGGAACCAAGCTGACTGCTCACTTTAGCACACCGATTCAAGTGAATCACAATCTCGGACCGGGTACAGAAAGTGATACTGATGTGGATCCGACTTTATATCGGGCCATGATCGGGTCACTTATGTGTTTAACTGCTTCTAGACCTGACATAATGTTTGCTGTGTGTATTTGTGCTAGGTTTCAAGCTAATCCAAAAGAGATGCATATAAAAGCTGTGAAGCGGATTCTGAGATACCTCAAGTCGAAACCAAAGCTGGGACTTTGGTATCACGCGGATGGTGATCTGGAATTGGAAGCATTCACAGATTCAGACTATGGAGGTTGCAGCTTGAATCGAAAGTCAACAACTGGAGGTTGTCAGTTCCTTTGAGGGAGTCTCGTATCCTGGCAATGCAAGAAACAGTCTTTGGTAGCCGTGTCAACGTGCGAGGCCGAATATGTAACTGCTGGCAGTTGCTGTTCACAGGTTTTGTGGATACAACAACAATTGCAGGATTACGGTTTGACTTATACTCATACTCCTATTAGGATAGATAACCAATCTACTATTGCAATAACCAATAATCTAGTTAAACACAGTAAAACAAAGCACATAGACATAAGACATCAGTTTATACGTGATTGTGCTGAAAAGAACTTAATTAAGCTGGTAAAAGTGGCAACAGAAGATAATAATGCTGATTTATTTACTAAAGCTTTTGATAAGTCACGCTTTGAGTTGTTGGTTCAACTAAATGGTATACGTAATCCAGAGTAACTTGACCTTAGTCTATTTTCTTTCTTTTTATAGTAAGTTAGCAGTTAAGTAGAGTTTATTTCCTTTTATAGTAAGTAGTAGATTACTTTATTAGCTTATTCTTATTTATGAAAAACAAAAAAAGAGAGAAAACCATAAAAATCTCAAAAAAATAGAATATTAGAAAATGAGTTAAGTCTTAGATACATAGGTTCAAAGTGACGAAAATTAGCACAGTCAATACAATCTCTAAGTGTTAAGCTTTCACACATAATACACCTTAAACTCTAAGTGATATACATTTTCTAGTTTGATGTGTTGGTAGGCATAATACACAATGGGAATCTCAACAGCTAATAAAATATTCAAGAAAAAGTGTTATGTGTAACTAACTTAGATGTATGACCAAAGGGTCTTAATTTTTATGTTAGAGACATACAGACAATGATTCTAAATGAGGTATGCAAATTTTCTGGGGGATGTATAGCCACATCAGATACATCTTAAAGAAAAGAAAAGAATAGAAAAATCATGATAGTAAGTTGAGAGTCAAAACAAGTCACTTTGTTGTACGTAAGTACAGACCTGTTGCCTCTGGTTTGACTCGAGTTAGCAAAATATGTCGCTTTGTTGTACGTCAGTACAGACCTGTCACCGCTGTCTTGCTAGCTTTAAATAAACCTTAAGACAAACAAAGACACTCTGTTGTATGTAAATACAGAACTGTGTCCGACGTTTGCCTTTTAAAGAAAATTTGCAATACCAAAAAGTTATAATCATTGTGTGTATGCCTTGATCATAAAATTATGTCTAAGTATGGGGCACGTAAGGTAGTTTCTTGATAAATAAAGAGGCCAAGCGATATTCCAAAGTCTAACATGTTTAAAGGAAAAATAATACCGACAATCACCTAGAAATGTGTGTCATGACAAACAATCAAGGAATCAAAAATTCCTAAGTGTGAATGTGTAATACTGAAAGTGCGTTTGACATCGCTATCTGATTGAACCTTCTTTGACTTTCTCGCAAAAATATTCTGTTAGTATAAGTCGTAAATATTTTTAAAGTATTTTTGAGTAGTTTAAGTTTAAATTTTATTTTATTTTATTTTATTTTAATTTAGTTTATTTTATTCAAAGTAGGAAAAAGGTCAAAGTTACTAGGATGCATTCTAGTTGGAAAAACAAAATTTGCGTGATAATCAGTTGCTAAAAGTGAAGGGTTCCGAGATAAGTTGAAAATGTTGAAAATTGTTCAAAGTTTTTCAAAACTTACGATAAGTTGAAAAAGTTGAAAATTGTTCAAAGTTTTTCAAATATTACGATGTGTGACTGATGCGAGTGTCGTTAACCCGTCAAAAATACCACTAAATACCTTAGAAGCTAGGGTAAGTAGGGATCGTATCCACAGAGAGCGAGAGGTTAATTACATGTATTTCAGCAACTAGCGTTGTAAAATAATTAATTTAAAAAGATTGATTGGTTTGTAAAAAGTGGTTGCTTGATTTATAAAACTAATTACTTGTGAAATTTGTAAAAAGAAAACTTAATAAAACTGTTTGATTGAATAAAGTACGAGGATAACCATTCCCGGATTCCACACCTCGCTTTGTATTTAATTTATAAAAACGATATAAAGATTACATAGACATAATCTTTGTTATAATTATTATTAGAATCGTTACGTGATCTTGGGCATAGCGCGTGACACGTTTGATTACTCGTCTTAATTAAACAATTAACTCGGCACGAATAATAAAATGTCAACGAACTATCTTGCGAAACGCGACAAACAAATAATAATCATTCGTTTACAATCTAAATATAAATAATAAAAATCATGCAAACTTAAAGTAATCGTTCATAAAATAAACACTTAGCGATGTGCTTCCTCCGAGAATGATTATGATGAGACTAGCCGAACATTGTTGGTGCAATGCTCAAGAGTTGTGTATCCATCTTCGTAGCTTGACTCGTGTGCTCTTCGTACGTGTGTTCGCTCAAACAGGGTTCTTTTCCTTAGCTTTCCTCTCCAAAAAACGATCCTTTTTTGTCTTCTATGACTTGGTATTTATAGAGAAGTGCTGGAAACCCTAAAAACGGCTCAGAAACTCTTTTTTCGGGTTGGGCGCAGCCGCAGGAGCAGGCCTGCGCCCCGGTCTACGCTTGGGCTTTTCGATGGGAAAATTCATTCTGTTGAGCACTCGGTTGGGGAGCAGGGCTGCCCCCCCCCCACCCCCCCCCCCCCCCCCCCCGCGCTTGGCTCTCTAAAAAGTTCTACGATTTTTTCTCAATTTTTGCCAAACTTAGACTTAAATTGGTCACCTACACAAGCAATGAAATTAATCAATAGTAGCACATTCTACGACATATTTTCATTTAAAACTAACTCTTTTACGCTTAATAAACATGGTTATTTATAACCCGATCAAACTTCCCCAACTTAACCCTTGATCGTCCCGAGCTAGCAACGAAAATCAGATTTTAAACGTATCGGGTTTATCAAGCGTAAAAGATACAACAAACTCATTTAAACAAACACTAGCCTTCATAAACACGTTTATATTCAAAGACACGAACTGATTACTTTCAGATATATCGTGACGTCTCTCGGATAGTTGTTCAAAAATTCCTCACCACTATCATCCTTTTAGCTCAAGGTTACAGAATTGAATTCACGTGGGTCACTGGACCATCTTTTTCCTCGATGCATGACTTTAGCTACTAATTTTTCTTTTCTTTTCTTTTTACTCTTTTCATGCAATGTCTATGTTTTTCATTCAAGTTTAGACGTGACTTTCTATTTGATTCGTGTAGCAGGATTTAGGTCAGCCGCTCCCAAACCAGTCGGCCTTAAGGGACTAGGCATGATGGTACCCTTCAGACTTAATCTCCTGAATCAACTAGGCCACACTTGAATTGAGGCTTTATTCGTATTCGCTTCCTCCCCCTTATTGTATGAATTAATAGCGGCTATTGGAACTTTTGTTATTTATCGCTTGTTACCTCACGTTATATCCTACTTCCAATTCAGTTCACTTCTTTGAAATCAAGCATTTATGACTCTTTGTGCTCTATTTAAACTCATTTATTTATGTCTTTTTACTTGAAACCGACCTAACTAACATCATCATATTTAGGTTGCAAGCTCAACAACAAGGATAATTATAGGGAAATAGATCGAAGTATCTTTAATAGCTCTTTTCTCGCTTAATCAAATCTCGAAAGTAACATGCTTTATTCGACAAAAATGGCACAATAATACGGTAATTGAAACACTTATGTAATGGAACGAGGATACCTGGTTACTGCTGTGGAATTGTTGGGAAATAGTTTAAGTATGTTCAAGCTGTTAGTTAGATTTCTCAGACTGTTAGTAGATTTTAAATGTAAATGCAAAGTTCATGCTGCTAGTTGAAGAAACTCGAGCTGCCAGTATAAAAGTTCAAGCTGCCAGAGCAAATCAACTCAAGCTGCTCAGTTCATACTGTCAAGAGATTCAAGCTGCTCAACAGTTTCATAAACAGAAAGTGCTGATTTTCAGGAAAAGATATCTACATGAAGATTCCAGCATATCTACTATCAGAGAAGTCATTATTCGTCAAGGAAACATATCAAGAAGCAATATAAATACATAGAATAGGTCTTTCTATTGTATAGGAGTTTTCTGCATATTTTTGAGTCTGTAATTGCTTTGTTGATTAAGTTTTCATAAGCCTCTAAGGTTGTAAAACCCTAAGAACAGTCTGTGTTTTTTGTCTAATCAAACAGATTAGAGGTGATTGTAATCGTTGAATTCAGCAATACAAACAGTCTTGATCAATTCTTGTGTGTTTATTCATTATTGATTCTGAAAGTTTTTGATAAAATAATTAAGTGTTATTCCGCAAACTTCTTGATTAAACTTTGATTCAAAGCAAGATTATTGATTTACACTCTGATAAATTCAAATCAGTTAGTCTTGGTAATTCAGATTTAGATCCTGACAAGTGGTATCAGAGCCAGGTTTGTCAACCCAGGTTGTTCAAACCAGGTTTTTCAAACCACGTTATTCTTTGTTTTTTCAAAGTCAAAAACTTTCTTTTAAATTTTTAATTGTTTTGCAATGGAATTTGAAAATAGCAGCAGTGGATCTGGGCAAGGACTCAAAGTGCCTATGCTCAAGCCCACTGAGTTTGAGATGTGGAAACTCAGGATTCAACAGCATATTCAATTCATTGATTATGCCATATGGGAAGCTGTTGAATTTCCTCTTGTAGTTGATCCAGAACTTGATGAAGAGGGAAAACCAGTCAAAACTCTTCCAAAAACTGAACTTGAAAGGAAGGCTAGAATGAATGAAGTAAAAGCACTTACACTGTTACAAATAGCCATTCCTAATGCTTATCAACATCAGTTCAAAAAGTTTTATACTGCTCATTCTCTTTGGAATGCCTTGAGAGAAAGGTTTGCTGTAGATGCCAGTACCAAGAGAAATCCAAAGGGACCGAACTCTTGAACAGCAGTAATGAAAAAAATTTTTCTGGTGGCAAGAATGAAAACCCTTACACTTCAAAGTATTGACAGGAATTCAACAACTGATAAGTGAACTGGAAAATGCCAAAGGTCAATCTTGATCAAGATGAAGTTCAGCAGAAAGTTTCTTTTCGCAAATCTCTTGGAGAGAAGAATGGACAGTCTAGGCTGCACAATGGAGAACAAAATACAACCTTGATGAGATAGAATTTTTGGATGATCTGTATAACAGTCTAAAGAGTGTTTGAGACGAGATGTGAGGCTAAAAAATAAATCCTTTTCTTATAATCACAATACTGCCTCTTCTGTCTTCTGAAAACTCGAATAAACTGTGATTCTTTCCTCAGGGTGTGATAGGCAACTCTTGCGTGAAACGCACTATGAGGCTTTTGTTTCCAATGAGGATTATTTGCTCTAAATGTGTGAAGACTTGGAACAAATTCATCAGATGATCTTGAATGAGGAATGATTTAAAATGGCAAACATGCAAGGCGTGACCATAGGGCCAAAAGGATTTCTTTCTTAAAAGAACTGTAAGGAACCAACTTCAAAAGCCAAAACAGAAGGCAAACCAACAGCTTTGATAAAATCAAGAAAGTTGGAATTCTGATAAAGTCATAAGTTTTGGTCACTTTGCCAGAGAATGTAGATGCTCAAGGTCAAACAGCCATCAAGGGACTTCCATTTGCACAAAAAGGCCATTCAAAACATCATCATCAACAGCACTTGGTCTTCCTCAAGAAGACAGGTGTTTGACTGGAGGTGAATCAACAAGGAAGAATTTCAAAAATCAAGCTCTAATGGCCAGAAACAAAAAAATCAAATGTCTCCTCCCACTTAACTACCATCTGAGGTAAATTCTAAACGCTGCTCCAATCACCATGCAAGAATATGGTGAAGAAAGCTACCGAGATCATAATGATAGAAGCATGGCAAACTACATCTAGCTAAGATGGAAGAAGGAGATATGAATACCATACGGCAAGCCATAGAAGAAGCTGGAAAACCCGATCATGATTATAAGGGCTAAATGAGAATCAAGATGGGATATGATAGAACCATCAGAGTGGGAGAAAGGAACTAAATAAGAAAATAGAATCTCTGAAATAAAAAGGTAGAAGAGACGGAACAAAAGGTGTTAGAGGCTAAATAAGAAACCTAGACAAGCGGTTAACATACTCTAAGGAAACTTTAATAAGCAAAATCAAAAGTGGAACACCTAATGGAGTGCGCATGTTAAAGATAGAGTGAAAATCTCCAGTTAATCCGCAAAGAAGGAAGAATAGATACAGAGGCTACTCCACCTCTATTACAACACAAGTACAATATCAGCCAATGAGTGAGGTTGCTGTATAGACTGGTCAATGAACCACTAGATGAGTCGAT
Source organism: Centrapalus pauciflorus (assembly GCA_020465985.1). Taxonomy (NCBI): domain Eukaryota; kingdom Viridiplantae; phylum Streptophyta; class Magnoliopsida; order Asterales; family Asteraceae; genus Centrapalus; species Centrapalus pauciflorus. The sequence goes on along the minus strand of JAANYP010003786.1, from coordinate 412,710 downwards.
GCTATTGTGATCCTATCCGGGATAACATTTTCGTCTTGAATCAAAAGGAAGATCAAGATGCAAAATAAAGACTGGTGACACAATGAGTGCACCCAGAGAGAGCCAAGCTCGCCAGTAAGAAAGAAAAAAGAAAAGACCGAGGTATGCAAGCTATTCCCACAAGTTTCTGTATCATTCTAACTGTAACACTAGCATCCTTCCATCAAAAGGAAATAAAAAGGTAAAAAACGGGTTCTTTCTGCTGTCTGCACATTCCAAAAGCAATGGGGGTTCAAAAGTTTTCCTAAAGAACGGCAGGTAAGGGAAATGCAAGAGGAAACAAGAACCAAGAAAGTGGCAGAAAGTCTGGTTCTCCAATTGTCAATCAAGACTAGTCAAAGACGTGTTTTCACTGTGGAAGGAAGAATCACTTACCAAGGATGTTTTTTATAAACCAGCTGTTGCAAAACAGACGTGCATCACACAAAATCTAATCCTATTCATGCAAGCACTCAAAGTGACTTGCCACATCAGTTCCAAAGAAAAACGTTGACTCACAAATTTTCAAAAGTTAATAAAAACAGTCCACACATCAAAAAACAAGTTTGGCAAGAGCCTAAATCACAATTTTTAAACAAATATTTTGTGTCAAGGACAAATCTGTGGCTCAAACTGCTAATGCAAAAGATCAGACTACTAAGTCAAAATCGGATGCTGTTAGTGCAAAAACTGAAACTGTTAACACTACAAACACAGCTCAAGCTGCTGGGCATCAATCTGGAGCTGCTAGTGAATTATCTGAGACTGTCAGAAGAAAAGATGATCAAAATAGTTGGATACCTCATATTATCACCAAATACTCTCCAAAGACTCCATCAGTAGATCTCACTAAATATAAGAAGTCAAAAACAGTATTTAGTTATGTCAATGTACAAGGCCAACCCAAAACCAATTTGGTTTGGGTTTACTCCACTACTGACTAAGCTGTTATTTGTGCAGGGCAACCACAGGTCTTCTCAGAGAACAAGATGGCATTTGGACAGTGGATGCTCTAGGCACATGACAGGCAATTCTGAATGCCTGTCAAATTTCAAAGGTTTTGATGGAGGTTTTGTTGCATTTGGAGGCAACTCAAAAGGAGGTAAGGTTACAGGTAAAGGTACTGTTAATGCAGGCAACATGACATTCCATGATGTTTTGTATGTTGAACAGCTTAAGTATAATCTATTAAGTGTCTCTCAAATCTGTGACAAACAAAACATTGTTTTGTTCACAGACTCTGAGTGCATTGTTCTTTCAAAGGATTTCAAAGATCCTGAAAATATTGTTTTACTAAGAACACCAAGAAAGGACAATGTCTACTGTCTGGACACAGATCTCTTATCTAAATCAAATACCTTAAGCTGTTTGATATCCAAAGCATCATCAAATGAGTCTGCTCTTTGGCATAGAAGGATGTGTCACATGAACTTCAAGTCCATGAATGTTTTAGTCAAAAAGAATCTGCTAAGAGGTTTACCACAAAAGGAGTTCATATGTGATGATCACTGTGTAGCATGTCTTAAAGGCAAGCAACACAAAACTTCTCATCAGGCCAAAGAAGTAAATTCAATCTCATCTGCTCTTCAGCTACTACATATGGATCTATTTGGTCCAACATCTGTTTTGAGTTTAAATAAAAGGGCTTACTGTTGAGTTATTGTTGATGATTTCACCAGATTTACTTGGGTTTACTTTCTTAGAACCAAAGATGAGACTGCTGAGCTAGTTAAGTCTTTTATTCTTAAGATAGAAAACCAATCCAACTCCAAAGTTAAGGTGATAAGATCAGACAATGGAACTGAATTTAAAAATCACATTCTAAATAGTTTCTGTGAGTCCAAAGGCATTGCTAGACAGTATAGTGCACCAAGAACACCACAGCAAAATGGTGTAGCTGAAAGAAAGAACAGAACATTAATTGAGGCTGCTAGAACAATGTTAGCTGATTCAAATCTGCCAATGACTTTCTGGGCAGAAGCTGTTAATACAGCCTGTTATGTTCTAAATAGGGTTCAAGTTGTCCAATCACAAGGAAAAACTCCCTATGAGTTATTCCATAACAGAAGTCCCCTAATAGCTTTCTTCAAGCCTTTTGGATGCCCATGTACTATCCTTCACACTAAGACTCACTTAGGGAAGTTTGAAAGTAAAGATGAAGAAGGAATCTTTGTAGGATACTCAATCCAAAGCAAAGCCTATAGAGTATATAACAGTGTGTCTAAAACAATTGAAGAAAGTGCCAATGTTGAATTTAATGAAAATACTGCTAATATCAAAGGCACTGGTCCTGATTGGTTGTTTGATTTAGATTCACTAACAAATTCTCTGAGCTTTGTTGAGTATACTGCAGAAGCTGATGCATACAGGGTTGAAGCTGCTAAAACAAATTCTCATGCTGCCAATACAACTTCTCAAGCTGTTGGCAAAAAGTTTCAGACTGCTGCAGATTCACCAAGTTGGGATGATTACACCACTCTACCACTTCTGTCTTGTGATCCTCCAGGGGTCCTGAATGCTCCACTTAATGCAAATCCAGACACTGAAGTGCCATCCCCAAGTCCTGAAAGCACAGCTCCAACACAAAAGGAAACAGTCCCAGATTCAAGTCAAGCTGTTCCAGAAACTGAACCATTCACTGGTTCTGATGGAGATGATACAAATCTTGGAACTTCTTTTCAAACAGAGAGAGAGCCCACACTAAGGGTTCACAAGTATCACCCTCTCAATCAAATACTGGGTGATCCAAGCACTCCTGTTCAAACAAGGAAAATGGTTCACAATGAGACTGCTGCTGCTGAACAAGCAGTTCCTGAATTCAGTCTAGCTGCTTTTGAACATGCCTGTTTCATGTCTCAACTGGAACCCAAAAAGGCATCAGAAGCATTAAAAGATTCATCCTGGATTGAAGCTATGCAAGAAGAGCTTCTACAGTTCAAATTTCAGAATGTATGGACTCTGGTGGATCTTCCTAAAGGTAAGAGAGCAATTGGTACAAGATGGGTGTTCAGAAACAAGAAAGATGAGAGAGGGATAGTCATCAAGAACAAAGCAAGGCTAGTAGCACAAGGGTACACTCAAGAAGAAGGCATAGATTATGATGATGTATTTGCTCCAGTAGCACGAATTGAAGCCATCAGACTATTTTTGGCCTATGCAAGCTTCAAAGGATTTAAAGTGTATCAAATGGATGTGAAGTCTGCTTTTCTGTATGGGACAATTGAAGAGGAGGTATATGTGTGTCAACCTCCTGGATTTGAAGACTACAAGTATCCAGACAAGGTGTACAAGCTAGATAAGGCTCTCTATGGTCTCCATCAAGCCCCCAGAGCATGGTATGACACTCTATCATCATACCTTTTACAGAATGGATTCAAGAGAGGCACTCTGGACAAAACACTTTTCACTAAGTCCATCAAAGCTGAGATTGTACTTGTCCAAATCTATGTTGATGACATCATCTTTGGCTCAACAAATGACTGTCTGTGCAAAGAATTTGAGACCCTAATGCACAAAAAGTTTCAAATGAGTTCAATGGGAGAACTCACATTCTTTCTATGGCTGCAGGTTAAACAGAAGCCTACTGGTCTATTCATAAGTCAATCAAAGTATGTCAAAGACATATTGGAAAAGTTTGGCTATCAAGACACAAAGGTTGCAAGCACTCCAATGGATCCTCATAAACAGCTCCATACAGACAAAGATGGCATAGATGTGGACATTCATCTATACAGATCCCTTATAGGATCTCTCATGTATCTAACATCTTCAAGACCTGATATTATGTTTGATGTCTGTGTGTGTGCTAGATTTCAATGCTCTCCAAAGGATTCTCACCTGGTTGCTGTTAAGAGAATCTTTAGATACCTTAAAGGCCAACCACATTTAGGCCTATGGTATCCCAAAGACTCTCCTTTTGAACTAACTGCTTATTCTGACAGTGACTATGGTGGTTGCAACATTGACAGAAAATCCACAACTGGTGGATGTCAATACTTAGGAGCAAGATTGGTTTCTTGGCAATGCAAAAAGCAAACAACTGTGTCAACATCATCCACTGAAGCAGAATATGTAGCAGCTGCAAGCTGCTGCTCCCAGGTAATGTGGATTCAAAATCAATTAAGAGACTATGGTATGAATTTCTTATCCACTCCTATTTATATTGACAACTCAAGTGCAATCAGCATTGTGCAAAACCCAGTGAAATTCCCAAAAACCAAGCATATAGAAATCAGATTTCACTTCATCAGAGATTGTAATGAAAAGAAGTTAATCCAAGTTACCAAAATACATACAGATGATCAGTTAGCTGATCTATTTACAAAACCTTTTGATGTAGGAAGGTTCACTTTCCTAGTATCAAATATTGGTATGGTAAACATGGATTAATTGGTTTTCATTATTATCTACTCAGTATGCTTCTTTAAGGGGGAGACACTGTTCCATTGAAAAGTTGCATAATTTTTAAACTAACAGCATGAGTATTTTCTCATGCTGCTAGTTCATTTTCTCGAACTGTTAGTTGTTTTCACTTGATCTGTCAAAGTGTGCAGGGTATTTGGGTTATTTCTCAAATGTGTGCGCGGGACCCAACCTTTTCGAAACCTTTAAAGGTCCCGGTTTCGTTCAGTTGTAACTACCAGTTACATATTCTTCTTCCACGGCCTCCTGTTTTCTCTCTGAACGAATCACACATTCTTCTTTCAAACCCTAAACCGTCGTTTCTTCATCAATGGAGTTTGTAAAAGAACACAACTGCCTCCCATACACCCTAAAACACTCTGAACTTCAACCGTTTCATGCAATGATGGATTTCCTCAGGCACTCCCATGTCCATTATGCCCTATCCATTAACCCTACTATATACATCTCCCATATTGAACAGTTTTGGAATCATGCATCAGTTCAAACAATCAATGGAGTGCCTACCCTCATATCCAAGATTGATGGAACTATCATCAATATCACTGAGGAATCCATCAGACATCACTTGCATCTTCAAGATGCCTCAGGTATAACCGACCTATCCCTTCAAGCTTTACATTTTGGTCTTCAAAATATTGGTTATAGGGGTCCTGCTGATTCTTTTACGTTTCTTAAGGCACACTTTTCTCCAAAATGGAAATACCTTGTGCATATCATTCAGCAATGTTTAAGCCCCAAAAGAACTGGTTGGTCTGAGTTTTCTTCAAATATTGCCACTGCCTTAGTGTGCTTTTCTACTGGCCAACAGTTCAATTTTTCAAACATGATCTTTCAAGGAATGTTAAGGCATCATTCCCTAAAGAATGGGAAATTTTTGATGTATCCTAGGTTTTTGGCAGAAATTATTGCACACACCTGCACAACTCCACATTTACATAAACGGATACATGTTTCCCATAGGCACTCATTGTCTTCAATCAAAAGGCTGTTAAAGTCAAGTGCCAATTTTGTAAGTATAGATGTTCCATTGCCCTCTGCAATGATGAACATCATTCCAGGAAACAGAGGAGAGGGTCCTGAGCAGACACAGCCCAACATTCCTGCTTCACCCCCAGGACCCCAACCCACTCCTCATGATACAAATATTCTATCTGATCCTTTTGTACAGCCAAAACGCCCACTAAGATACTTATATAAAAGGAAAAGGGGACCAGGAGCTCCTTCCTCTTCCTCCCCTAGACAAGAGCCATATATCCCTGTGCAGGAGGATACTTCTGCACAGAATATCCAAAGGGAACCAGTTGAGGAAACTCCCATCCTCTCTCAGGAGGTGAACATCTCTCCAGAGATGGTTCATATGGGTTCTGTGGCTGGCACTACTGATGTCTCTGCACAAGAGGCACAGGACAGGGCCAACATAGCTAAGACCACGCCAATGGCAACAGCAAGTGTGCAAACACAAGCTGGAAGTCCCCAGAACCAAGAAAAGAGGGGCCCAGAAGTTTCTACTTCTGGTCTTAATGTCAGTGATAGATCACAAGCACCCCAGGTGTTTTCTGATCTTGAGACAAGTCTGCAACTCATGCTCTTGACGGATCCTAAGCTGAAACCTGTTGTAGCCATGTTGGAATATCAAATGTCCATCATTGCTGCACAGGGGGCTCAAATTTTTGCACTCAAACAGGCAGAGGCTGCTCAGAATAAGCGAATGGATTATCTTCACAAAGGGTTCACCCTCTGTGGAAATAAAATCATAAAATTAGAGCAGATGATTCAAACCCAAGGGGCAAAGGTTGTAGGTCCTTCTGACCAAACCAATGCTTCCAAAAAGGGGGAGAATCAGGAGGTTCCCAAATCAGTTCAAGCAGCTCCAACAACAACAGTCCAAGCAGCATCAACAGTTCCAGTTTCTAGGCTAGCAGTCCCAACAGCTTCTCAAGCTGTTAGCCTAGAAACTCAAGCTGCTGCACCAAAAGCAACTGGAGTTGTGATTAGGGAAGGCATTCAAGCTCCATCAAGTACAGTCCAAGCTACATCATCTGCTACAAAAGACAAGGGCAAGGGCATTCTCATTGAGTCTCCAAAGCATAAATTTTCCTCCAAAGAAGCCCAAATTGCCTTTGATGCTGAAGTTGCCAAAAGAATAGCAGAAGAACAGGACAAAGAATTAGATCAGCAAGCCCAAACCCCAATTGATGATGATGAGACCTTAGGTGATTACCTAAAGGGGTTTGTGGTTAAACAAGGAGCAATGAAGAGAAAAATGCCAACAGGGCATTCCAAAGCTGAGCACAGAAGATTTTTGATAAATTTTGCCTTTGCAACAGGTATCCCAAAGAAAATGGCTCAGTCCATGCCAACTGAAAGGCTGCAAGAGATTCATGACAAGGAGATGGACAAAAGAAAGAGAACAAAAGTCTCTCCAGAAGCTCAACCATCCCAAGAAGTCCAACCATCAACTCAATCAGTCCAATCTGAAGCTGCTGCCAGTGCACCTGCTCCCACTGATCAAGCAGTTGTTTCTATTCCTTCATCTGTTAAGAGAGTGCTCTTTGAGCAACAATTGCAAAAGGCAATGGAAATAGAGAAGCTGATTGATCAGCATGACTTTACAAAGCCTGTGATTAATTACTGGTATGCCAAATCACTGGATGAAAGAGATTTAAGGGTCAAGTTTGTAATAAGAAGAGAGTCTGGACCAGAAGAAGAGTTTGATACGTTCTGGCAAATGGTTCAGAAGCTGACCAGGGATGAACTGATAAAGATGTACAACATAGGGTCTGTTACACAAGTTAGATCTGCTCTACCACAAGTGAAGCAGCTCAACAGAGATCTAAGTACAGTTGTTGATCCTGAATTTGCAAGAAAGGAAATAGAAGATGCTGAGAAGAAAGGGAAAAAGATCAAGCAAATTGATCTATTTGTCAAGTCAAGGACATACAGAATCAAATTCACAGATGGATCTGGTATTTTCTTCAATCTTGAGTTTTACAATTTTTCAAAAGATATGCTGCTCCAAATAAAATCAGTGAGGATATCTTGTGATAAAGAAGAGATGAAGAGAGAATTTTTGAAGGCTATAGATCATAAACTTGCACAGTTGTAAGTTTTGAAAGCCTTGGTTTGTAAATAACAGTTAACTTATTCATTTCCATTTTTTTGTATAGAACTTAAAGTCTTGTGTAAAGAATTTAAGTTAGGGGGAGATTGTTGGGAAATAGTTTAAGTATGTTCAAGCTGTTAGTTAGATTTCTCAGACTGTTAGTTGATTTTAAATGTAAATAAAGTTCATGCTGCTAGTTGAAGAAACTCGAGCTGCCAGTATAAAAGTTCAAGCTACCAGAGCAAATCAACTCAAGCTGCTCAGTTCATACTGTCAAGAGATTCAAGCTGCTCAACAGTTTCATAAACAGAAAGTGCTGATTTTCAGGAAAAGATATCTACATGAAGGTTCCAGCATATCTACTATCAGAGAAGTCATTATTCGTCAAGGAAACATATCAAGAAGCAATATAAATACATAGAATAGGTCTTTCTATTGTATAGGAGTTTTCTGCATATTTTTGAGTCTGTAATTGCTTTGTTGATTAAGTTTTCATAAGCCTCTAAGGTTGTAAAACCCTAAGAACAGTCTGTGTTCTTCGTCTAATCAAACAGATTAGAGGTGATTGTAATCGTTGAATTCAGCAATACAAACAGTCTTGATCAATTCTTGTGTGTTTATTCATTATTGATTCTGAAAGTTTTTGATAAAATAATTAAGTGTTATTCCGTAAACTTCTTGATTAAACTTTGATTCAAAGCAAGATTATTGATTTACACTCTGATAAATTCAAATCAGTTAGTCTTGGTAATTCAGATTTAGATCCTGACAGGAGGTTGTCCGAAGTTGCTGTCGTAGAACTCACAGAAAGGCCCAGCATCTTCTCGTGCTAGTAATTTTCTTCAAACTTCCCCAACTTGAGTTGAAAACTCAAGTTTAACTGAGATCAACACTAACAATGGCACCTTAAATCTATATAAGTGAGTTATTTGACCAAAAAGTTGTCATTTTTCGTAAATTTTTTTCTCGGTTTCACGATATATAACATATAAAGCATAGTGTGAAGCATAATGCGTCCCCCTTCGCCAACTTAAAGAATTGGGGCGTCCTCGGCACACAAATAATTATGAAACAGGAAACATTTACGAAGAAATGAAACAACACATGTAGCATCTAAGTATCCAATATTCAAGCATGTGCAATATAGTATTGGTGCAACACACATTTTGCTAGGAATTGCCCCTCCCTAACTTAAGTATATTCCTTTTAATTTCCTCCAATCTCAATGGTCCCGAATGTGCAAATTCTTTCCCCAACTTAGTGGGTTACCGCATGTGACATTTTTGTAGTAAAGTCAAGCTTAAATGCAGCTAAGTGTTTTAAAGGACGATTTAAGAAATACTAACAATAAGAACTAAATATAACTAAATAAACGAAATTAAACCACACTTTCATGGTGAAAAACGATTGCACTTAGCATGTGCAACAAGCCTTTAAACCCCTCAGTAGCGTGAGTGGACGAGTTATAGTCTCGTGAGGGTTTCTATGGAACACACCCACAAAGTTCGCTGGATTGCCTTCCAGAAAGCGCTAAGTTTAATGTCTTCAGCCAGACATTTTGGAACTCTTAATATTTAAGTGATATCTTCCAAGACCATTGTCTCAGATGATATAATTTCATTATCAGCCAATGGTACAAATAATTTTAATCGGTGTCCGTTCACTTTAAACGGTTCACCGCCTTTTTGATCTATTATTTCAACCGCACCGTGGGGGTAGACGTTAGTTACTGTGTATGGGCCTGACCACTTACTTTTTAGTTTGCCTGGGAAGAGCCGCAGGCGTGCGTTGAATAACCAAACTTTGTCACCTTTATTAAACACTTTTCATTTAATTAGTCGGTCGTGAAAGGCTTTTGTTTTTTCTTTGTATATTTTAGCACTTTCATAAGCTTCCTCCGTATTTCTTCTAATTCGTTTAATTGGTATTTTCGATTTATACCGGCAGCTGTAAAATTGAGATTTGCATTTTTAATTGCCCATGACGATCGATGTTCTAGCTCAACCGGGAGATGACATAGTTTTCCATACACTAACTTATAGGGAGACATGCCTATAGGGGTTTTGAAAGCAGTGCGATATGCCCAAAGTGCATCGTCTAATCGTGTTGACCAATCTTTCCTATCGGGTCGTACTGTTTTCTCTAGTATGCGCTTAATCTCCCTGTGACATTCTACCTGTCCACTAGTTTGTGGGTGATATGGGGTGGCTATATTATGTGTTACTCCATAATGCTTAAGTAGTTTGCTAAAGTACATATTTTTGAAATGAGAACCTCCATCACTGATTATGGCTCTAGGGATTCCATGACGTGAAAATATATTACGTTTGACAAATTGGCATACTACTTTATGGTCATTGGTTCTTGTAGCTTCAGCTTCTATCCACTTAGAGACGTAATCCACTGCCACTAAGATATATTCGAAACCGTATGATTTAGGGAAGGGTCCCATGAAGTCTATGCCCCACACATCGAAAATCTCTACTATAAGAATTGGTGTCATAGGCATTTGGTCTCGTATTGAGATACCTCCTATTTGCTGGCATCGTAGGCATGACTTAACAAACTCATAGGAGTCCTTAAAGATGGTCGGCCAAAAGAATCCACTTTGTAGGATTCGATGACCTGTCTTTTTAGCACTAAAATGGCCTCCACGTGCATACGAGTGACAGTGATTTAAAATGTCTTAATGCTCATTATCTGGAACACATCGCCGGATAATCTGATCTACTCCTATTTTGAATAAATCTGGTTCCTCCTAAATGTATTGTTTAGTTTGGGAGAAGAAATATTTTCTTTGATGTGAATTCCAGTGGCCTGGGATTTTCCCTGTGACAAAATAGTTCACTAAATTAGCAAACCAAGGCACTTTTGCGACGAACAGTAATTGTTCATCTGGGAAATCATCCCGAATGGAATCCAGCATATCCGTGGTGATTGCTGGCAATCTCGAGAGATGGTCTGCTATTACATTTTCTGAGCCCTTTTTATCTCGGATCTCTAAGTCAAATTCTTGTAGTAACAGTATCCAGCGAATTAGCCGTGGTTTGGCGTCTTTCTTAGCCAAGAGGTGTCGTAAGGCACTGTGATCGGAGTACACAATTATCTTAGCTCCCCAGACATAAGATCTGGATTTATCTAACGCATATACTACTGCAAGCAATTCTTTTTCAGTTGTTGTGTAATTAATTTGAGCTTCAGAGAATGTTTTACTTGCATAGTATATAACCACGGGCTTTTTATCTACTCTTTGACCAAGAACGACACCTACTTCGTGATCACTTGCGTCGCACATGATCTCAAAGGGCTGAGACCAATCAGGGTGATTGCAGAATTGGTGCCTCCGTGAGCTTCATTTTTAATGTATTGAACGCCTCTATACAGTCTTTATCAAAATTGAACGGTGCATCCTTAAGAAGAAGGTTACATAGGGGTTTGGTTATGGCACTAAAGTCTTTTATGAATCTCCTATAAAAACCTGCATGTCCTAAGAATGAACGAATTCCCTTAATATTAGTCGGCGGTGGTAATGATGAAATTATTTGTATTTTGGCTCGATCAACCTCCATTCCCCTTTCAGAAACTATGTGTCCTAAGACTACTCCCTCTTTAACCATAAAATGACTTTTCTCCCAGCTTAGTACCAAATTGGTTTCAGTACACCGCTTGAGAACTTTTTCTAAATGAGAGAGACACCCTTCGAATGACTTATCAAATATCGAAAAGTCGTCCATGAAGATTTCGAGAGACCCTCCGACCATGTCTGAAAATATAGCCATCATACATCGCTGGAATGTGGCCGGAGCATTACATAATCCAAATGGCATTCTTCGGTAGGCGAATGTGCCATACGGACACGTAAAGGTCGTCTTATCTTGGTCCTCTGGGTGTATCGGGATTTGGTTATACCCCGAATAGCCATCTAAGAAACAATAGAATTTCTGCCCTGCTAATTTTTCTACTATTTGGTCGATGAATGGCAGAGGGAAATGATCTTTCGAGGTTGCGGCATTTAGCTTTCTGTAGTCACTCTCCACCCCGTTACAGGGAGAGTTGCAATCTTTTCTCCGTCAGGAGTATCGACAATAGTGATTCCAGATTTCTTTGGAACCGTCTGTGTGAGACTAACCCATTGGCTATCTGATATCGGATAAATAATTCCAGCATCTAGCCATTTTAACACTTCCTTCTTGACTACCTCTCTAAGGTTAGGGTTTAGCCTTCTCTGAGCATCTCTACTCGACTTAGCTGTGGGATCAGTTATAATCCTGTGCATACACAACGTTGGGCTAATCCCCTTAAGATCTGCTATGGTCTAGCTTACCGCTTCCTTATATCTCGATAACACGTCTAACAAGGCCTTTCCTTGGGCAGCAGTAAGATCTGTGGCAATGATTACAGGCAGTGTACTCTCAGGGCCAAGGAAAGCGTATTTGAGATGAGCTGGAAGTGGTTTCAACTCTAATTTGGGTGGTTGCTCTAAAGACGGTTTTGCTGATGGTGGAAGGTCAGTCGGAAGTTTTTCGATCTTATGTGTCCATGGTGGTTGAGTAGAATCCACTGACTGAACACGTTCAAGTTCGAACTCCTTAGCTTCAGGCATATTATCTAGCTTATGCTCATTATAGTACAGAAGCAGCTCCACTGGATCTTTGCATGTTATTGTTGATAATTGTTGTTGTATTAAATCATCAACTAGGTCGATCATGTAGCACACTGAATCCAATGGTGCATTAGGTACATTATTAAAGACATTAAGTCGCAGTTTGCAGTTTTCGAATGCTATGTCTAATGCATCTGTCCTGCAATTGATTTGAGCGTTGATTGTAGCCAAGAAGGGACGTCCTAAAATGATTGCCGGTTAGCTTTCTTTGTAAGCACTATCTGAGTCCAACACTAAGAAGTCTACTGGATAGTAAAAGTCTTCGACCTTAACGATTACATCAGATAACATCCCTCGTGGTACTTTGGTAGACCTATCTGCTAATTGTAGGATGACATCTGTTGTCTGTAGGGTTCCTAAATCATGTTGGTCAAATAAATTACCAGGTAAAATATTAACACTCGCCCCTAAGTCTAGAAGTGCTTTTTTAATTTGAATATCGCCGATAGTTACCGGGATCAAGGGTGATCCTGGATCTTTTAGTTTAGGCGGCAGTGAGCTAGTAATAACTGCACTGACTTGTTCAGTGAGGTTGATTTGCTTTGGAAGAGTTATTTAAACTTTCGTTTCTGAGTACAAAGGTCTTTTAAAAATTTAGCGTAGGAAGGGACTTGTTGTATTGCTTTGTTTAAGGGAATGTTAATTTTAACTTGATTAAAAATATCCCATAATTTTTCGTTTTTACGTCCTTTTTTACCATAACGAAATGAAGCTGGGTTTTCGTCGTCTGTCTCACTCTCCTTAGGCATTTCTATTTTATTATCTACTTCCTTTCCACTCCTAAGGGTAGTGACTTTGTTAACTTCGTTCACTTCGTTGACTTCATATTTCTTTTCTTTGCCATGGTGGTGCGATGGGTTAACTGTGGTGTTGCTTGGAAGCTTCCCTTCTTCTCGTTTAGTCAGAGACTCTGCAATTTGTCCCATCTGCCTTCCGAGCATCTCCATAGTTTTTGCTTGAACCATGGTTTGTTGCTTCATGAATTCCATAAACTCGGAAAACTCTTTCAAGTTCCCCGACACTGGTCGTGAATCATTTTCTTCTTTAGGGTCTTGGCGTTTATAGTACCGATCATCCTTCGTAGCCGAGGTTGATCCATATTGGAAATCTCGGTTTTGTTGACGAGGTTGCTCATATCTTGGCTTCGGGGGAGCATCATTTTCTTGATTATCCCTCCAACTAAAGTTCGGGTGTTTTCTCCATCCCGGATTGTAGGTCTCCGAGTATGGGTTCTCCCGTTCTCTTCGTTGCCGAAAACCAAAAGCTTCGTTCACATACTCTTCGTGCGTGAAGGTATGTGGGCAATTCTCGGTTGGATGAGAAGGGTCTCCACAAGTGACACAGCAGACCTGTGCCACTGTAGCCTTTCCCATTCCTTTCATCAACAAGTCCATCTTTTTGCTTAGTTCGGATATGTCAGATTTAACTTCCTTCTTCCATGCGTTGTCTATGCCCATAACTTGGACACCAACACTATTATCCAAACCCGCTTGGACTTTTAAACCTTTGCTTAACTGGTTTAATAATTCCCAAGCTTCGTCGTCTTCCTTAGCTAAAAAGGTTCCGTCTGAAGCAGCGGTGATCATATTCCTACTTTCTTGACTAACCCCATCGAAAAAGGTTTTAATTAGCATCCATTTAGGAATTTCATGGTGTGGGCATGTTCTTAGTAATTCATTTAACCTATTAAAGGCTTCGTGAAATTGTTCCCCTATTTTCTGTTTAAATCCAGTAATTTCTTTACGTTTTTCTGTAGTTTTGCTAATTGGGTAATATTCGGTTAGAAATTCTTTTTTCATCTCATCCCAGTTAGTTATACTATCAGTGGGAAGTGACACGAACCAGTTTTTTGCTCGTTCCTTCAAGGATAAAGGAATGAGTCTGAGCTTTAGTGCGTCTATGGTCATTCCCCTCACGTGATTGGCCTTACATATGACAGTGAATTCAGCTAAGTGCTCATACGGTTCTTCGCTTGGTGCTCCGCGAAAAACGGGAAATATGCTAAATAGATGTGGCCTAATTTCAGGTTCATTCTCGTTAATTGGGTAGAGAATGGGTGATGGATCAGGGATATCACCCGACCTATAATGGGATTCTACAGTTCTACGGTCTCCCATCGGTCTTTGGTTTTGTTGGACGTCGACAAGAACGTTATCGATGTTCTCGTCTCCCGAATTAATTATTTCTTCTTCCACGTTTACTTTAGGAGCAATATTTTTAGTTTCGTTCGCTTGAGTTGTGGCTCGCCTATTAGATCTAGCAGTTTTTTCGATTTCTGGATCAAACTTCAAGGGTGAAATCCTACCAGAATATCGTGTGTGCATAAACCTATGAGGGCTAGATGAAGAATTAGAACTAGAAACTTTCTTTTTGGTGAGAATCGATGCTTGCGCCACGATTCCCTTTTTCTTAATAAAACTAAGGCACTAATTTAATCTTAACAACTAATTAAATAAAATAATTGCAAGTAAATAAATTTAAACTAAATTAAATAAACAAATTAAAGCAAATAAGCAAATAAATTGAGATTAACTAAATTACTCTAGGAACAATTAAGTAACTAAACTAAGCTAATTACTAAAATACGTGATTTAAGCGCAACCGCTCCCCGGCAACGGCGGTAAAATTTGATGTGAGTGTCGTTAACCCGTCAAAAATACCACTAAATACCTTAGAAGCTAGGGTAAGTAGGGATCGTATCCACAGAGAGCGAGAGGTTAATTACACGTATTTGAGCGACTAGCGTTGTAAAATAATTAATTTAAAAAGATTGGTTGGTTTGTAAAAAGTGGTTGATTGATTTATAAAACTAATTACTTGCGAAATTTGTAAAAAGAAAACTTAATAAAACTGTTTGATTGAATAAATTACGAGGATAACCATTCCCGGATTCCACACCTGGCTTTGTATTTAATTTATAAAAATGATATAAAGATTACATAGACATAATCTTTGTTATAATTATTATTAGAATTGTTACGTGATCTTGGGCATAGCGCGTGACACGTTTGATTACTCGTCTTAATTAAACAATTAACTCGGCACGAATAATAAAATGTCAACGTACTATCTTGCGAAACGCGACAAACAAATAATAATCATTCGTTTACAATCTAAATATAAATAATAAAAATCATGCAAATTTAAAGTAATCGTTCATAAAATAAACACTTAGCGATGTGCTTCCTCCGAGAATGATTATGATGAGACTAGCCGGACATTGTTGGTGCAATGCTCAATAGTTGTGTATCCATCTTCGTAGCTTGACTCGTGTGCTCTTCGTACGTGTGTTCGCTCAAACAGGGTTCTTTTCCTTAGCTTTCCTCTCCAAAAAACGATCCTTTTTTGTGTTCTATGACTTGTATTTATAGAGAAGTGCTGGAAACCCTAAAAACGGCTCATAAACTCTTTTTTCGGGTTGGGCGCAGCCGCAGAAGCAGGCCTGCGCCCCGGTCTACGCTTGGGCTTTTTGATGGGAAAATTCATTCTGTTGAGCACTCGGTTGGGGAGCAGGGCTGCGCCCCCCCCCCCCCCCGCCCCCCTGCGCTTGGCTCTCTAAAAAGTTCTCCGATTTTCTCAATTTTTGCCAAACTTAGACTTAAATTGGTCACCTACACAAGCAATGAAATTAATCAATAGTAGCACATTCTACGACATATTTTCATTTAAAACTAACTCTTTTACGCTTAATAAACATGGTTATTTATAACCCGATCAGTGACTGTTTAACGAAGATAACGACTGATTCTCTCGAACTTAATTCTAGTGTTTGGTTTACATTCTAAACCATCAAAGAATGTAAGTAAGGAGAGTTTCATTGCATTTTTATCGTTGAATAATGGTTTTTAATGTCCTACTAACATATTATGACTTGTTTCATGTGTTGATTAAGTCTATAAAGTGTTAGAATTGGAGTTTTTACAGAATTACAAATTCTTCAACTGACAAAGGCGATTCGTGAACTTCAACATCATAAAGCCTAGTTGGATCAGACAGAGACTGATCAGCAGCAGCATATTGCAAATCTGGAGGCTATACTGGAAGAGTTGTTGAAAGATCGTCCATCTCAGGGGGAGAAATTGTAGAGAAGTCGAAGAAGATAGCCTGAACAATGAGCTGGCAGATCTTTCAAGACAAGAATTTGCTCAGCTTGCTGATCATCAGGGGGAGTCGGTGTTCATAGCCGCTGACAAGGGAAAAGACAAGGATTCAGATACGACTAAAGTAACTGGAGATAAGGTCTGATCAGAGCATTGTCAGAGTTAGATAAAGATGAAATACCTGATTGGAAGTCACTCGATGAAGGTGGTATGAATGAATATCAGAATGTGATAGATCTAGAGATGCTGAAATCTGCACTAAATGATGAATCAGATTCTGAAGTGTGAAGTGATTGATTTATCTTGGAAGGACCTATTAAATCTAGGAAGACGATTCTTATGCTGAGGAGTTTGCAAAAACTATCAGAAGGGAGGGTCGTTCTGGAAGATTTGAGAAGTTAATCTAAGAGTTGGTAGAAGAGCTGTGGTTCAAATAAGAATATATCCTCTGACTGGTAGGAAATGGACTAAGTTAGTCTACAAACCGGTGAGGACAGCGAATCTGAAGAGGCAGTCATGGATAACAAAGAAGAAAAGGTGATTTCGGTATTCATAGATCAATGAATATGTACTAGAAGCTATCGTCAAGGGGGAGTCTGTTGATACACCCGATTGACAATAGCTGTCTAGTTTCGATATTCATAGTCTCTGAATCTGATAGTCTATTACGATCAATGAACAATAACTAGAAGCTATCGTCAAGGGGGAGTCTCTTGGTACATCCGATGTGACGACAGCAATCTAATTTTGTTATTGATATCATGATTGTGTATGATGTTTACATTTGCATGGTAAGTTCTAGACTATCAAAACAAGTTTCTGGAATAAGTTCTAGAATAAGTTCTAGAAATAAGTTCTAGAATAAGTTCTAGAATAAATTCTAGAAATAAGTTCTAGAATAAGTTCTAGAATAAGTTCAAAGACAAGTTCTAGAATAAGTTCAAAGACAAGTTCTAGAATAAGTTCAAAGGAACAAGTACAAAGGAACAAGTTCGAAGACAAGTTCAAAGGAACAATTTCAAAGACAAGTTCAAAGGAACAAGTTCGAAGACAAGTTCAAAGGAACAAGTTCGAAGACAAGTTCAAAGGAACAAGTTCAAAGGAACAAGTTCGAAGACAAGTTCGAGAGGAGCGTCTTCTCGAACTTGTCGTCTATATATTGAACTTTTCATTGTGAAATTAGGCATCTTTGACGGCTCAGAGGTTCTGTCGAACTTGAGAGCAAATAGAGCATCCGGGTGAAGGGACTTTTGCAGAATTTCAGAGGGATTAAGCAAAAGGGCGATCTCGAACTTGCAAGTATTCAGAGAGTTTCGTTTGGAGAGAATCATCGTGTAGGGACGTTCAGTTGTTCGTCTAACACTGTGTGTGTCTTCGTGTTTCAGTGTGCGTGGTCTATCCGTCAAGCCGCTAACGAGGATTCCGCACTCGTTGGCAGGTGTCGCGTCAAGATAGGATCCGTAGTCATGCGACCTTAAACATTGAAGAGCGAACACCTCAATATTTCCCTGCTTATGGTCGGATCCCAACAACTACACAAGGGGACAGTGTGGTTCATCCAGCGAACACATACCCACCGGCACCACTTATGCAAGAAGACCGAAACCCTTTCGGTGAATTCTTTGCCGGCATATTTGGACCACTACCACCACCACAGTAGTCAGGTTCTCCCATTCCTCTTCTTTAGTAGGATGATTTATAGTTTTTGCATGCATTTCTAATATCGAATAAGTGTGTTTCTTTTTGAGTAAGATTGAGTGAGAAGTAAGTCGTTAGAATAATTCGATTGAATTTCCCTATAATTCTTTGTTGTTGAGCTTGCGACCTAAAAATAATGATGTTAGTTAGGTCGGTTTCAAGTAAAAAGATATAATTAAATGAGTTTAGACAGATCACAAAGAGTCATAAACGCACAAAATCAATGAAGTGAACTGAATTTAAAGTAGGATATATTGTGTTGTAACGAGTGATAAATGACAAAAACTTCCAATAGCCACTAATAGTTCATGCAATAAGGGGGAGGAAGAGAACATGAATATAAGCCTCAGTCAAGTGTGGCCTAGTTGATTCAGGAAATTAAGTCTGAAGGGTACCATCATGCCTGGCCCCCCTAAGGTCAACTGGTCTGGGAGTGGCTGACCCAAATCCTGCTACACGGATCATCTAGAAAGTCATGTTAAACTTGAACGCAAAAATAGAGATATTGCATGAAAAAGATTAAACGAAAATAAAATAAAATAAAAAACTATAATCATGCATTGAGGAAAAAGATGGTCCAGTGACCCACGTGAATTTAATTCTGTAACCTTGAGCTAAAAGGATGATAGCGATGAGGAATTTTTGAAACAACTATCCTAGAGACGTCACGTTATATTAGAAAATAATCTAGTTCGTGTCCTTGAATATAAGTGTGTTTATGAAGGCTAGTGTTTGTTTAAATGAGTTAGTTGTATCTTTCACGCTTGATAAACCCAATACGTTTAAAGTCTGATTTTTGTTGCTTGCTCGGGACGATCAAGGATTAAGTTGGGGAAGTTTGATCGGGTTATAAATTACCATGTTTAATAAACATAAAAGAGTTGTTTTAAATAAGAAAATGTCGTAGAATGTGCTACTATTAAGTAAATTATGTGCTTGTGCAGGTAAATAAAATCCAGTCTAAGTTGGCGAAAAAAAAAGAAGAAAATCAAAACAGTTTTACAGTTGTAAGGAGCCAGGCGCGGAGGGGGGCGCAGCCCTGCGCCCCGAACGAATGCTCAACAGAAAGAATTAAATTGGCAAAATACGGATTTTAGAGTCAGGCGCGGGGGGGGGGGGGGGGGGGGCCCAGGCCTGCGCCTACGGCTGCGCCCAACCCATAAAATTAAAATTCCTGCCGTTTTTAGGGTTCTCAGCTCTCCTCTATAAATATAAAGTCCAGAGGAGGAAAAAAATATCGTTTTTTGGAGAGAAGAAAGGCTTGGAAAGGTCTCTTTTGGAGCGAATACGAAGACGAAGATAGCACGAGTGAAGCTACGACATTGCTACGAGGATGACAACACAACTCTTGTGCTTTGAAGCAACGATGTCCGGCTAATCTCACATTAATCATTCTCGGAGGAAACATCACACTAAATGTCTTAGTCTATGAACGATTTCTTATGTTTGTTTTATTGTTTATGTTTTGATTGTGAACGAATGATTGTTATTTGTTTAGTTGCGTTTCGCAAGATAGTTCGTTGGTATTATATTATTGGTATCGAGTTATTTATTTAATTAAGACGAGTAATCAAAGTAACACGCGCTATGCCGAAGATCACGTAACGATTTTTATAACAATTATAAAGCGAAGATTATGTCTATGTAATCTTTATATCGTTTATAAATTAAACACGAAGTTGATGTGGAATCCGGGAAAGGTTATTTTCGTTAACGTATTTAAATCAAATAATTCAATCAAGTCTTTTTCTTTAATTCGTCCAATTAATTAAGTCTATAAAAGCAATAATAATCTTTTCAAACAACCACTTTTCCAAACAACTAAGTTACATTGCTAGTAGCTTAAATACGTGAAAATTAACCTCTCGCTCTCTGTGGATACGATCCCTACTTACCCTAGCTTCTAAGGTATTTAGTGGTTATTTTTGGCGAGGTAACGACACTTGTATCAGTGACGATCGCAGGGACTATGATCGTCGGGACAACAGACGGAACGATAGTCGGGAACCTCGCCGTGCCAACAAGAGGCCGGTTGAGAGGAGAGATGATAGGGCAAGAGCAGAAGAGGCTAAGGGAAATGAAGAACGTCTGTGCTACAAGTGCAGCAAACCGGGCCACTTTGCTCGGGAATGCAAAAATAAGTACGAAAGGGACGTCGGTTATTACGAGCGGAAGCTGGAGGCCGCCAAGAAGAGGACTGATGCAATGGCTCTCGTTGCCCAAGAAGATTATAGGGATGCGGAGGATACTGATGATGAGGAAGACAAGGGAAAGAATTGCTACATGGCGGATCGTCTAGGATTGGTCGACTATGCTACATCGACTGATTCAGATTCAGTCACTGCTACTGAGGGGGAGACACCGCAAAATCCACCAGCATGTCTGATGGCCAGATCCGACGATCTAGAATGTTCTTCGTCAGATTCTGAGGCATGAGAGGTACATTCCTTTTACATTCCAAAGCATGTAAATAATTTATCTGTACATAGTGAATGTAACTTGCACACACATATACTCGATCTAGAAGCTAGATTAAATGCTAAAACGGAAGAGTGTGTCAAGGCTGAACATCTAGCCCAAACATTAAAAGAGTCATCTGAGTTATATCAATCAAAGTGGTTAACTAATCATAATGTGATAAAACAGATGCTAATTGAAAAGGTAGATGTTCAGGATAGGAATACGTATCTATAATCTTGTATGGATAGGTTATCAAATGAAAAGCACTCATTAAAAGAAGAAATATCTGTTCTATCAAAACGATTAAAGACGGTAAGTATGGAAAACATAGACAGCTTAGAAAAATACAAAATAATAGAAGAAGAAAGTATAAGTTTGTACTCTAGAATAAAGACCCTTGATGATGAATTTTTAAAACGGGGTCAAACTGAACAAACTATTCACTTGAATAAGCCCAAAGAGACTAGGTTTTACCATTTTAAACAAGGAATTCGTTTTAAAAATCCTAAGTATTTGGAAAAGACTCAACAAGTTCTACCTCTCTTTTATGACACGAATTACATGGGTGCTGGGCTTAAATCTTTCTTTTTCGAGTAATCAAAATAAGTCTTAATCCAAGAGGATGAGAAACGTAATGGAAATAAAGAAAAAGAAATATCTTTTAAATATGAAGAACTAAAGGAGAGTTATCCTTATAGAGTACCCACTCTAGAGGAAGACTTCTTGTCTAGTTATTCTGAAGCTGAAATGAAAGCAAAACCAGTAAAACCAATCCCTCACCTTTACAATTCTACAAAAGTTCTTCAACATAAAATTAAAGTTTTAGAAAAGGAATTAAAGTCAACTCGAAAGAAAGCTCTTGATTATCAAGAAGCTCTTCTTAAGTGTGAGGAAAAATTGGTAAATCAAAATTTCAACAATCTGTAGAATTAACTGTCTACAAAGAAAATTTTGACATGGTTTCTCAAAGCTTAAAAGATCATTTAAAAGAGCCAAGACTTTCTCGTCCTACCAAAATCCCACTCGTGTCATCTAACAAAGGTAAAACTAAAATTGAAAATTCTTCTATCAGTTTTAAAGGTGAGTGCTCAAAATCTTTCAAAGCTGAGGTTTCGAAGAAAACTCAGATTCAATCCAAGTCTTCTAAAACAACCCACTCACCAAGAAAAAGAAAAATCTTTAAAGTCTAAGTCTTTCATGCGTACTGACTCTCGTTGTTTTTTTCCTACAGATCATGTGAGAAGAGTGCCACAAACAACCATGCAAGATTTTACAAGTTTTTTTTTGTGAAGAAGGTTGTTATGCCAAATGATTTTGTTTCTACAGATAGGTTGCATTTAATCTCTGAAAACCATAATTGTACTGATGTAACGAATTCTAATGCTTGTTTGAAGTATTCTTTTAGTGACTTGTTTAAATTATGTCCAACTCGTTTTAGACGCCAAACTGCTCGTCTACAGGCCGATCCGAAAGAATCACAACTAACTGCGGTAAAACGCATTTTTCGTTATCTTAAGGATACACCCGATCTTGGTCTCTGGTATCCAAAGGGAACCGATTTTCATCTTACTGCGTTTTCATATGCTGATTTTGCATGTTGTAGAGTTGACAGGAAAAACATATCAGGCGGAATACAGTTCTTGGGTAACAGATCGGTGAGTTGGTCCTCCAAAAATCAGAATTGTGTTTCAACATCCACAGCTGAAGCTGAGTATGTAGCAGCTGCAACATGTTGCTCTCAAGTGCTGTGGATGAGAACACAATTACGTGATTATGGATTCTCGCTCACCAACATCCCAATTTACTGCAATTCTCGAAGTGCGATTGCTATCTCTTGCAATCCCGTGCAGCACTCACGAACAAAACATACAGATATCAGGTATCATTTTATTAAAGATCATGTAGAAAGGGAACAATTGAGTTATATTTTGTAGGCACGGAATATCAACTTGCAGATATTTTTACTAAAGCTTTAGACGAACCTCGTTTTCAGTTTTTAGTATCACATATCGGCATGTTGAATCCACCTTCTAGTTAAATTTCAGATATTGTCTAAAAATAATTCTATTTCAAACATTCATGTCTGAAATTCCTTTATTTTAGAAAATCTCTGTTATTTAAATTTAAGGGGTGTGTCACAAAATTAAATTTCAATATTTCCTTATCTATGTACATCTTTAATAATGAATGATCCTGACAAATTGCTATATGAATTGTTCATCACTGAGTAGGACGCAAAACTTATCCAGGTTTGTCTGTATCCTTATGGTTGAAAAGGTTCAAGAAATTTATCTGAAAAAGAAAAAGGAGAGGATAGGTGTTTATCTGAGGGAGAGTATAATTAGGATGTTAGTTTATATATTTTGGTTGTTTTTAACTTCTCTATAATTTTAAATCTTAGGTTGTTTAATTTTTAGATTTTAAAGTTTAATATATTCTGTCAGAAAATCACAAAAAGATTTTATTTGAGTTAAATACATTAAAAAGTCAAAAATATTTTATTTTCTATTTTATTTTTGTCTTAACTCCTTTTATAAGGAAAAACACAAAAATATTTTTATTCATCAATTATCTTTATTTTTTATTTCCAAAGAAAAATACAAAAAGATTTTTGTTTAATTGGGCTCACTTTTCTTCCTTAAATTTTGATTAATTTATTTTTTGTTAAGGCCTAATCCTTTTAATAAAAGAAAATCCGGTTGGCCCTTTTTCACTGATTTTGGGCGCGGATCTTTTCCACCAGACCCGACCCGTCTTCACTTAAATAGGCGGGTCAAAGGTCAAAATATCTATTTCTTCTTCCCTAAGCTCCTTTCTCCTTCTTCTTCTCTCTCATCGTCGCACGACCATCGCCCCAATCCACCATTTTTACTCATTCAAGCTTCTCAAGCACCGGTCTTTCTACATTTTCTTGCATTTTCCGACTTCTGCAACATCAGGTAACATTCTTTTAACTTTATTTCAGCTTTTAACTTGCTATTTAATGTGTTTGTTTTTAAAATAAATAAAGTTTTGTAGTTTCGATTTTTGCATTTTTTAGGACTTTAAATCTGTTCATTTTAGCTTCTTGTAGTTAAATAAAATGTTCATGGCATGTTTTTAGACTAGGATCTGCATTTTCATGCATTTTTGTAAATATTGAACTCTTCACATTGCATGAATGCATGAACATTAACGGCTGTTGGTCGACTTCGGACCATCCGAATTCGGACCATCCCCCGAATTCGGATGAAAATACTTAGAAAATTTTCATATCTTTCAACTGTTTCATCTGAATTCGGACCACTGTGCATCTGAATTCGGTCTTCATCAGCATTGTTTAAAATTTTCATTTTTTTTTCTAAGTTTCATTTTTCATTTACTGTGCATCCGAATTCTGATCTAGCCCGAATTCGGTCCCCATCCGAATTCTGCTTCCATCCGAATTCAGACCTTTTCATTACATATCCATGCATTATCATCCGGATTTCAGATTGAACCGAATTCGGACCACTGTTCATCCGAATTCGGCTCATCCGAAATTCAACTCTTAGCATGTTTTAAATTTTCCCATTTTTGCATTTTCATTCTAAATCAAAAATCCAAAAATATTTCCAGTCCCTTGCACCATTGGTTAGAGTTAGGTACAGTGTTTGAGTGAAAATGTCTGTTCTAACATTGGTCTCTTAACGATTGACTTTGGACTATATTCAGTAGAATTCCCATTCTACTAATAAAGACCCAATGCTTCAAACAAAACAGAAAGTTTTTATTTCACACTTATCCCAGACTTAGTATCAATGCCATATTTTTTGAAGTCTTATATTCTAACTCTGATGCATTTTTACAGGACTCATTAATCCACCTGTAATCTTAACCATGCCCCATTCACCAATCCCTAACAACAACGCCCAACTTCCAGAAGAATCCATCCTACCCCAATCCCAGTTCATCGAGTTCTTTGCCCATAACTGGCAACTCGACGTATCCACCCTTCACCGTGAAACCGAGAATATTTCTTTTGATATTCTCAAAAACTACCCCATATAATACTCACTATCCACCGCCATCTCCGTTCCACAAATATACCTCCAACAGTTCTGGCACCATCTTCAGTTTGTATCTGATGCCGAAGCTTACTTCACCTCCACCATTGATTGTGTCCCAGTCAAGATCACAACCGCAGCCATCCGCCACATTCTACACCTACCAGCCGAAGCCTATGCCGTATCCCGACTTCATTTTGCCCCAATCCCTTCTCTTCTAGAAAGCTTGGAAGAGATCAAGTCTATGGGATATGATGGACCTCTGACAAAGTCATCAGACTTCCGCACCAAGAACCTTCAGGCACATTGGAGGATTCTCTTTGACATAATCAACAAGTGCTTCACCGCAAAACATGCTAGTCATGACTCAACATTCATTCAAGTACTGTCAATGTTTGCAGCATTCGCCTATGACCGTCATTACGATTATGCTGCTTTTCTGTTTGAAGAATTAAAGAGAGTAAATCTGGAGAGAGGAACAAAGCGTGGACGCAAATTCATACCTCTCCAGTGTTTTGTACAACTGATTATTCAGTACGCAATGGACAATGACGAGGACATCCATGAGCGACCCGAGGCCGACATGTATATGACAGCTAAATTTCAGAAGCTGAACCTTCCAAAGGGGACTCTCACAGTTTCGGTAATGCCAATTCCACTGTCTCTGCTACAGAGAGCAGTGCAAACAAATCGGGTAAGGGAATATGTCAGGGAATTCTATCCGGATGAGGCTCAGTCAGAACCGACTAAGCCTACCCAATCCGAAGGTGAGGCTAGAGTGAGTGAGGCTGAGGGAGATAAGGTGGAAGTTCAACAAACATTGGGTATGGGTGAGAGGGAGATTGATCTTGAGAGAGAAGGAGTTGCAGGTGAGGAAGCAGAGGCGGCGGATTTTGAAAGGACCGTCTCTGTCTTACGAGCGCTTGAGGTAACATCTGAGGGAAATCTAAGCCCAATCAGCCGGACAACCCCTCAAAAGACCATCAGTCCAATGGTCGAATCTACCCCCACCACCCACTTAATGTCATATCAAAAGGACATTACTTCATTCCACGGGGATTTACCACATACTCCATCACCCTCTCACTCGGAGAGTCGTAGTGTTGAACTAGGTCACGTGTCGCCCCCAGTGACCAAACTTCCTTCGCACACAGCTCACTCCCCACCCCCACACATAATGCACAATGCCTTCGTGGCGTCCCCTGTTGAACGAGCTGCCTTCGTGGCAGCTCCACAAACTTCCGGATCTGCGCATCCCGCTGTGGAGCCAAAAGTGATGGAAGGAAGACCTGGAGTTGCTTCATCAATGCCGTCAACTTCAGTCCATCCCAAGATTAATCTCGAGATGCTAACGGCAGCTTTACGTGCTGTCGGAGTTGTCACCCGGCCTGACCTGGACGCCCAGAAGGAGGCTGCTGAAGAACGACATACCGCCCTTCTTTCATTTATTAAGGGTAAGGGTGTCACTTCTGAGGATCTGCCTCCACCAGGAACCCGTTCAGTCCAATCACAGCTTTCGGACCTTTCAGACAAGATAGACGTGCTAACTCGTTCAATTCTTCAAGTCCAGGAGCAGCTCAACTCCAGAGTGGACCGTTTTGAGTCTGCCGTAATAGAGCTACAATGTCGTCCTCAGGCTGAATCCCAGAATAGAAAGCAGGACGATCAGGACGACCCTGATCGCCATGAGGGGGAGAAATGCCAGAAAATTCCGCCTGAGGACGTGATAGTTGTAGGAGGAGCCGAATCAGAGGGAGCGGATATTCAAGGGTCGGGGATCAGAGGTCTGAGGCTCAGGAAATGATTGAAGATGAGCCGTTGGTTGAAGGTCCGGCTCCATTGGATCCCAGGTCAGCAATGGTCGAGTATGAGCCCGTACATGAAAAAGTCGAAATCATATTGGTGTCTGATTCAGACTCTGATATTGATGATGACTATCCTTTACTCACCCCACAACCTGAGCCTGAGTCACCACAAAAATCATCCTCATCATTTGAATTTCTAAATTCCCTGCCTCACGTACCACAACAAGAGATATTGTCTTCAAATCAAGCTCCCTTCAGTCTCAAAGAATCCCCACTAGTCTAAAGACCTTCCAGAATCCAAAGTCCTCCCCAAGTCCAATCTGTACCCCAACCACAAACCCAGGAACCAGAGCCCTCAGGAGCTAAGCTTGTACACAGATTTGATGAGACACCTGAAGAGCCTGGTATCCATGACGAAAGCGACCTATATTGGGTAAGTTGGTACACGAAAGGTGGGGTACACTCTCTGCCACCGGAACTGAAAGAAGAGCTGAAGAAAGAACGACGGGGGAAGATTTTTAAACTACTTGAAGCACAGAAAGCTGAGATAGAAGATCCCCTCGTTCAAGGCTTGAAGGAATTTTTGCAAAAGTTTCCAATCCAGCAGTTCCAAAACCCTTTCCTGGAAGAAAGATTCAAGATAGTCTTCATGAAGAAACCAGGGTCGTTCAGCAGGTGCTTACTAGTGGAACTTACTAATGTCTCTAAAGCTAAACAGGCCGAGTATAATCAGTTGATGCTTAGGGAAAAGAGGTCAAAAGACAAAAACTGTTCAAAATCAAAGATAAAAAGGCTTCTCACCATCACGATGTGCAAAAGAGCTAAAATGTTCTATCCTGCCTTTCAAGTGGAAAGAGAAGATGGCACTGTTGAGGAGTTTTATGAGAATGACCTTGACTATGTAAATGTGGACGACGTCAAGTTTTTGCACGACAAATTGAAACATAGAATCAAAAAACGTCTGTCTCACATGACCGCCGTAGCCGCACTCACACAAAGTATGAACCGCCGCTCCATTATTATGTGCTTAAGAGACTTCCAAATGGCAATAGAGAGCGCGATGGTCAAAGTCGGTTTACGTGCCCCTGAGCAAGACAACTTCCTGTTAGATTATCATCCTGCGTATAGAATTGTACTTCGAGGAGACCCAGGAGTTATTTTTGTGAATCAAAAAGGGCAGGAAAGATTCATGCATTCGAGGATCTCCCCTGTTACTCCGATGGAACAATCAGATTGGTCAGAGCTGAACTTACAAGAAGAATACAAGAATTCGATGCTCAGACTAATCCAGAACTCAGACGCTCACCCAAGGAGATAC
Organism: Centrapalus pauciflorus; assembly: GCA_020465985.1. Lineage (NCBI taxonomy): Eukaryota > Viridiplantae > Streptophyta > Magnoliopsida > Asterales > Asteraceae > Centrapalus > Centrapalus pauciflorus. The sequence continues at coordinate 385,095 of JAANYP010003786.1, read as the reverse complement.
AAGACATCCTCAGCGGCATTGAATACCTGAACGAAAGGCTACATATGAGGCAAGTGATAAGATGATTCGACGTCATCCTTGGCCTCCGAGAAACAACTGACCATGCCAGAGTTCCTCCACAATGATCGAAAAGGGGGAGATTGTTAGATATTTAATTTCGATCTTGTGGATTTATTTTGTAATAAATATTTCCAGTTAATTTACTTGTAATTTATTTCATGTTTAGTTTCTTTGTATTTAAAGTTCAAGGAGCCTTTATGTAATTCCCTTAAAGTTACTTTTATTCCCCTAGTTACTTCACGGTTATTCTAGCCACCGCATTCAAGAGAGAAAATATTCTGTTTGTCTCACATTCATGATCATTTCACAATCATTGACCATTGATTCTGTTTGTGTTTGATTACTAGAGTGTTTATATACATTTGAGTGCTGATATTGTCTGGGAATCAAGTATAACAACATATTTTTACTTGTAGATTACTACTCAAGATATATGTGGGAATATTTTCTAAGTTTAAAGGATGAAGCACTTGAATTCTTTAAGCAATTCAAATTAAGGGTTGAAAATGAATATAGAACTAAAATGAAGATATTTAGAACAGATAGAGGAGGAAAATTCACTTCAGGTGATTTCTTAAAATACTCCAAAGATAATGACATATTAAGACAATTAATTGCACCATACTCACCACAACAAAATGGAGTTGTTGAACGTAGAAGTAGAACTATACTTTCAACAACAAGATATATGATGAAATCAACAAACATGCCCCAGAACTTTTGGGCAGAAGTAGTTATACATGCCATATATATCCTAAATTGTACACCTACTAAATCTTTAGAAGATATTACTCCATATAAAGCTTTAAAGGGAAGGAAACCAAACCTAACTCACCTTAGGATTTTTGGTTGCATAGCATATGCAAAAGTACCTTCTCAACAAATGATATACCTTGGAACAGAACCTAGATCAAAAGCATATCACTTATTTAATCCAAAAACAAAGAAGATTTGTGTAAGTAGAGATGTAAAGTTTAAAGAAGACGAAACATGGAATTGGGAGGAATACACAAAGGAATATGATTTAGAAGAACCTGAGTGGAGTGATTTTACAGTTGAAACCCGAAAAAGCATAGAACCAGAAATTCAAACAGAAAATATCCCTCACACTCACAATGAAACACCCTCACCAACCAACTCACCAAGATCACATTCACCAGATATAAGTAATGAAACTAACACCCCTCAACAAACCAATATACCTATACATAGCCCATATACAGATTCATCTTCAGACTCTAGAATTGATCATGTACCTATAAGAGGATACATATCTTTAAGTGAAATATATGAACAGTTACGATTAGTTGAAGATGAACCTAGAAACTACAAGGAAGCAGCAATGGATAAAAAATGGATTGAAGCTATGAAGGCTGAAATTGATTCTATCACGAAAAACAAAACATGGAGGTTAATGTCACACCCCGTTACCCCGGTTGGCAATGAAGCGGGACGTCGCAGAAGCGTAACCATATTCATAATGAACGACCACTATATGGACGTTTTCAAAAATACATAGAAATGTTTTACATGACCTGAAAATGATAAAGAGTAGTTCGCAAGATACAGAGATTTAAATACATAATTAAATTATCCAAAATAATGCAATTAATCTCCGACGGTTTGAAAATGAATGCGACTCCTTAAGTGCGGAAGCTTGAAAATACTTCCGATGTGATGAACTTGCCTTAATTTCCTGAAAATACACGCTAAAATACGTCAACAAAAATTGTTGGTGAGCTCATAGGTTTTCACGTAAATCTGACTTGTATGGACAACAATAGTAGAGATTGAATTTATAAAATCATAAATTCCATGTTATGTATTACATATAAACCATCATGCAACCGAAGCTTAATTAAAATGAGTTTGCCCTATGCAGTATCCCCGACTGTAATATCGTGTGTTGAATATATATGCACTCGCTGTTAGCCGACCCGAACTAACCCGAATGGGGGACATGACTCCCAATAGATCTATCCACAATATATTCGCGCTTACAAATAAATGCAATTAACGGTTCATGATATAAGGGCTGATGGAACCACATGTGTAATACATAATAGAAATGAAGATGTTTTTGTGTCCATATGAAAACGAAGCATGTATTTCAACCCCAAATGTAACGCTCGATTTTCTTGTACTCAGGGGTCACCATATGAGGGCACAGAATACTTGGTTCGTGGAATCGGTTGGTGTACCCAGCTACATCCGTTCCTTTCATAGCCAGATTCCAAAACTCTGACTCCATCTTCTGTAGTTCATTCCTTGGGCAATACTCATCGGTCATCATCTGCTTTAACTCGGTCCAGGCGGGTTGGTAAGCTGCATCAATCCCCACAGACTGGGTATACGAGTTCCACCATGTCAAGGCGTTGTCTTGTAGAGTGTGGGTGGCGAACTTCACCTTTTCTCCTTCAATGCATCCGCTAACACGGAAGACAGACTCCAATTTTTTGAATCATCGTACTAATCCAACAGCTCCTTCAGTTCCATTGAAGTATCGGGGCTTGCAGCTCAAAAACCCCTTAATTCCACAACCCTTTGGGTGGGTTTCAGTTCCTCCCGTGGTGCGGCTAGCACCACCATCTCCATTAGTTGAACTGTTCCAGTTTGTCTCATAAGTGGCTATAGCAGCAGCCACTCTTTATGCAACTAGTTCCTCAATTTCTGCAGCGTTCATAGCTCGTCTTGGCGGCAAAATCTTAAAGTTTAAAGAAAAGAGCATAGTGTAAGAAGTTGAATCTTAAAGATGTAAATTTTTCTTAAGGCACAACACTAAAATCATCAAAACACAATTTCATAAATAACTTGCAATACTCATTAATCATTCATAACATTCTTACAATGGGCGGGTTACTACCCGAAAATTTTTGTCCTACACTATTACATAATATTTTCCTAATACTACAAAGATAGATAGAGGGTACTAAGTGTTGGAGTGATCAGGGGTCTCTCCCTTCTCCATCGCGTTGAGGCGCTGAGTCAGCTCCTCGATCCGAGCTTGGCTTTCGGCTAGCTGCTGCCGAAGCTCATTCAGGCCATCCTGTAGGATGGTGAGGGCATGCTGGTTAACCTAGTATAAATTGGAGTTCTGAATCTCCTCCCGCTCCAGACGGGCAGTCAATTCTCCAATATCCTGGTTAAGTGTCTGGATTTGGAGGTCATGACGGTAAGACCTTGCTACTAGCAGGGGTACGGTCTGGTCAGCCGTTTCCTGGGTGAGTGGTGGGATTGGTGCGGAGGATGGTCCTCCGACCTCGAACTGGGAAGGGATTCCTTCCTCTTGCCTCCACTCACGGAGGGTTTCAGGCATCCATCCCCATCGTCGGGCGTCTACCCGTCCGTGCTGTGGTGGGGGATTGGGTTGGGGAGTCGAGATAGGAATAGACTCCTGTCTCGGTGTGATTACCCTCTTTCGGGGTGTATACAACATCTTAGAGCCGTTTGGGTAAGGGCGGTACGACTTGAATGAAGGCTCTGCTGGGTGGTATGGAGTGCGAGTGGGGACTACTGGGGGCGGTGGATCCTTTCCGTCGTCATCTTCTTCCATAGGTTCCTCTTCTGACTCCTCCATTGGTTCTTCGGAGGGGTCTTCTTCTTCAGACGGTTCTCCTTCAGTGAAAACCTCAGTGACTTCGGGGCTCATAGGGGTGTACTCATCCTCTGAATCGGACAAGATGATGATCTCTGGGTGGGACATGTTTTCTGCTATCAAGGTCCATTCATAGTCTTTTAGTTAGTTACAAAATATTTTTAAAATCTAGTAAAACTTAAGTGCAGTTATAATCTAGGGTACTAATGCAACCTAGTTCACTATAACTATGGCTCTGATACCAATCTGTCACACCCCGTTACCCCGGTTGGCAACGAAGCGCGACATCGCGGAAGCGTAACCATAATCATAATGAACGACCACTATATGGACGTTTTCAAAAATACATCGATATAACTTTAAAAGATAGAAATGTTTTACATAACCCGAAAATGATAAAGAGTAGTTCGCAAGATAGAGAGATTTAAATACATAATTAAATTATCCAAAATAATGCAATTAAATCTCCGACGGATTGAAAATGAATGCGACTCCTTAAGTGCGGAAGCTTGAAAATACTTCCGATGTGATGAACTTGCCTTAATTTCCTGAAAATACACGCTAAAATACGTCAACAAAAATTGTTGGTGAGCTCATAGGTTTACACGTAAATCTGACTTGTATGGACAACAATAGTAGAGATTGAATAAAATCATAAATTCTATGTTATGTATTACATATAAACCATCATGCAACAGAAGCTTAATTAAAATAAGTTTGCCCTGTGCAGTATCCCCGACTGTAATACCGTGTGTTGAATATATATATGCACTCACTGTTAGCCGACCCGAACTAACCCGAATGGGGGACATGAATCCCAATAGATCTATCCACAATATATTCGCGCTTACAAATAAATGCAATTAACGGTTCATGATATAAGGGCTGATGGAACCACATGTGTAATACATAATAGAAATGAAGATGTTTTTGTGTCCATATGAAAACGAAGCATGTATTTCAACCCCAAAACGTAACATTGTGAAAATAGGGGCTATGAGAACTCACCGAGCGTGTGATGGTAAAAACGAGCATAATATGTTTTTTAGCGTAAATGGATGGATGATGCACCGAGCGAGATTAATCGAGTCCCAAATGATAATAGTGACTTAATATCTCTAATATATGATAATATATATATATTTATAGGTTTTTATGTCTTAAATCACCCAACATTACAAGTTTATAAATGAAACCCGCTTAAAACGTCAAGTTTATATATATGTATATATATATATATATATATATATATATATATATATATATATATATATATATATATATATATATATATATATATATATATATATATATATATATATAATTTTCCAGCTTTTTCGGAGGTTTTTCGGCCTACTTTGAGGCTGTTTTTGACCAAGCTCCAAAATGTTTTAGGCTTTGGTTCTCTAGGACATTAAACTACTATATACAAAGGATTTTTAGAATTAAGAACGGCCATTTTTCGAGATGTGTAGGTTGGTGAAAAAGCTCGTTAAAAACCCTATGTTGGCCATTTTTGAGCTGTCAAACTTTCGGTTTCCCAAATAATTTCTGGAGGTCTTAAACTCCAAAATAAATTATGAAAACTTCCAGATATATAGTTAAGACATAGATCTAACTTTTGAGACAAGAATGAACTCATTTCGTTAAGTTATGAATTAGTTATGATTTTTCAAAGTCGATATAATTCTGCCGAAAATCCGCAGTTTATAAACTTGAAATAACTTATGATTCTTGTTGTTTATCCAAAGACTAGTTGTATAAAAGTTATAAAAGTTATAGAACACATATATATCACATGTTTTCATAATATTAACATTTTTATAATGTGTTCATATATTCATAAACACATTTAAAGAAACAACTTGAAAATAAAAACTTGAAACTTATAAACTTGAGTTTTTATGAAACTTCTTGTTGTTGGTGATTATATATATCATGCAAGACTTATATAAACATAAATATAAGATGAAATAAGTTAGTATTTACTTACTTTGAAGTGTTTAGAATATGATTTTGAGTAGAAATTGAAATCCTTGCAAGACTTGCACCAAAAACTCTTGAATATCTTGAAGAACACTTGAAGAACACTTGAATGAAAAGATTTTTGATGTGTGTGTGTATAGATCCGGTTTTTAGAGGAGAAAAGGAGAGAATTTTGATGTTTGAAGTGTGGAAAAGAAGTGAGAAATGAGGTCTTATTTATAGGCAAAGTGTTTGGTCTTTCAAAGGATGAAAGACATGGAACGTAGGAGGTTGTGCGCACTTTTTAAACAAAATGATTGTGTTTAAAGTAATATTAAAAAAAATAGAAGTCAACCCCTAATTGGCACATGACTATGGCTGGCCATACATGTATTTTCATTTTTTTTTTGTATAAAAGTATTTAGAAATGTATTTTTGTATTTCCCTTTTCTTGTAATTTCATAAATACTTATGGATGCATTGTTTTAATGAATTGTTTTAGTCTTGCATAATTAATGTTAAGTAATTGTATTAGTGTTTGATTAGTGTTACTAATCATAATTTAATTATGTACTTAGTTGAATTAATCCCTCATATCGTAAATCGATCGGATTAATTAATTTCTCGATTCATCGCACCGATGAATTTGATTCTAATTGAGTTGAATTTTCTAATGAGTATTGTTAATCCCTTTGATTAATTTCTAATGACCACTTATTAGATTATAATTGGCTATTAAATACATATTAGGTCATTGTTGCTAACCTGGTTTAGTGCCGGATGTTACAGTTAACCACTTTACCTAGAAATCATAAAGCAATAGGTTTAAACTGGGTATTTAAGACAAAGAGAAATGCTAATGGTGAAATAATTAAACACAAGGCAAGACTAGTAGCAAAAGGTTACATACAGGAACATGGCATAGACTTTGATGAAGTCTTTGCACCTGTAGCTAGAATTAAGACAATACGTCTAATATTAGCACTGGCAGCTTACAATAAATGGGAAGTACACCATTTAGATGTAATCTGCATTTTTACAAGGAGATTTACAAGAGGAAGTATATGTTTCACAACCAGAAGGATTTATACAACCAAGACATGAAGGCAAAGTTTATTAACTCTCTAAAGCTCTATATGGTCTTAGACAAGCACCACGAGCATGGTACACAAAATTAGATAAGACCCTGAAAGAATTAGATTTTAGCAAGTGTGCATTAGAACAAGTTGTATACACAAGAACAACCAAGTCATCAACATTATTGATAGGAGTATATGTAGATGACCTGATAATCAACCGATAATCACTGGAACACCAAGACAAAGAGATAGATTTATTCAAGGATCAAATGAAGGATAAGTTTGAGATGAGTGATCTCGACTTATTAGCCTACTATCTAGGAATTGAAGTCATGCAGAGTTATGGCAAGATTTCAATAATACAAACAGCCTACGCAAATAAGATACTCAAAGATGCAGGAATGCTAGACTGCAATGATGCAAAAATACCTATGGAACCAGGACTTAATTTGATAAAACTTTTAGAAGGAACGTATGTAGATGCCACAGAATATCGAAGAATAATTTGATGTTAACGATATTTACTACATATTAGACCCGACCTAAGTTACTCAGTTGGATTACTTAGTCGTTTCATGCAAGAATCTAAAGAGCAACATATGAAAGCTATTAAGCAAATATCAAGGTACATCAAAGGAACTAAAGATCATGGAATAACCTATGGATTCAAAGAAAGAAACAACATAGAAGGTTATAGTGGCAGCAATTATGGTATTAATACATAAGAAGGAAAAGGAAAAACTGGAATAGTTTTTACTTTGGAAACTCACCAATTAGCTGGTGTACTCAAAAACAAGGAATAGTAGCATTGTCATCATGCGAATCAGAGTTTATTACAACAACAGCAGCAACAACTCAAGCAATATGGTCAAAGAGATTACTCAGCAAGATTACAAATACTGAAGAACAAAAAATTAAGATTTATGTTCATAACAAGATAGCAATAGCCTTAATGAAGAACCCAGTTTTTCATGGAAGAAGTAAACACATTGATTCCAAGTACCACTTCATCAGAAAATGTGTTGAAAGAGAAGATTTGATTGTCGAGCACATCAGCGGAGAAAAAAACAATGAGCCGACATACTTACTAAAGCACTAACAAGAATTAAGTTTGTCACAATGAGGCAACTACTTGGAGTTGAAGACTTATCAAGCAACAATCAAGATTAAAGGGGAGAATGATAGATCAATTGTAAGACTAATTATGTAATATAGTTTAGTTATTGTATTCATTATTGTAATTAACAAAAGTATAAGGACTAGATTAGTATTTAGTCAAACCGAAAAGGTGTGTCTCTTCATGAAGAGACAACCTTACGAAAAGGTTTCATGAAGAGTTGCGACTTTTCATCGCACCTCTTAGTCGATTATAAATAGAAACCTTAATCAAAATTTGTAAAGTGTGAATTCAAAGATTATGTTAATAAAGATCAAGTTTTGATTATACTGATCCTGTGCAATTATTTTATTACCAAACGATCCCTTTCCCGACAATCTTATGCTAAAGTTTCTTTAATTTTGCTAGAAAACATATTTAGATGGCTTTTAGTCTCTAATTTGGTCTTGGTTTAGCAGGGCTTGCCAAGTTCATTTAATCCTTGATGCATAATTTAAAAGTATTTGAATATATAAATACTAGGTATATTGCATGGTCCCTGGAAGTTGATCTTGAATTATTATATGGATAGATTTTGTTTCGAAAAGGGAAGAAAAAAGGACATGTAATACTTCATGTAATGATAACCATACGCTTATGTATATCATGCACCGCACAACCGGTAGAAACTATAAACGGTCCATTTTAATTTACAAGTGTATATCTACCTTGTCTACATAAAGAGCATATTAATTAAATATTAGCCTCTTCAAAGGTTATGTGTTTCTTTGATGACAAGTGGACAAGAACTAAACCTAAAGAGCATATTAATTAAATATTAGCCTCTTCAAAGGCTATGTGTTTCTTTGATGACAAGTGGACAAGAACTAAACCTTCCCATGGCATACTGCTGCTGCTTTTTCCATCTTTGCATAAATAGCTTTTACATGCCAACGAATACTACATCAGGGAATGGCGGCCATCTAGAGCACGCAACCATTGATATGCTCTTTTTTTTTCCTTTCATAAGAGGTTTCAATCCAACTATCAGTCTATTTATGTTTCGCTTCTTATTGCAAGCTAGCAGTTAGTATGATGAACTCCGTTGTCATTATCTTATAGATAGGGATAGGAAGGAAAATTTTGGTAACAATTTACGCATTAGCTTGCTGAACTTTTTGTGGCTTTGGGTCTGTTTTTGCAGGGGTTTTGAACAAGTTTAGACTTTTTATTGCAATTTGAGGAGTGTTGTACGTTTGCTTAGGTTTGGAGTCGATGCTAGAGCTGTTTCTTGTTTCAACTTTTGACATTGTTTTGTGCTTATTGATAGGACTGCATTTTGATCGACTTCTTATTTGGGTTTGCTTTTATGGTTTTCATGTGATACTTTTATGTTCCAGATTGTTTTAAGTTGTATCATGGAATCTATATGGGAGCTTAAATTATGTTCTATTCCTTTCATATATATTTCCTTGAGTTTAAATGTTGCTTAATTAATGTATGAAGGAATATTTTTTTGGTTGGCATTAGGAAGGAACACATGGGATACTGTTGTGTTCTATGCAGACAGCCAGACAGTAGTGAGTTGTATCTTTCACACTTTGATAGTATTTTGGTGTTTAAAAGTTTAAAAAATGTTGCGTACATAAACGATGTTAGATTTAAAATGTCATTGCAGGTTGCCAATGGAAATTGCTTGTTGTAACATGACATGTGTACATTACATTTATGACCATTGTATACATACATCATGGTCAATTAATTTCACTTAATTCATTTTTGTGTACTATATGTTTATTTATTTATTTTTACTCAAGGCTTGATCCAAATTTAAGGAATTTCATTGCATCATGACTAGGCCAGACATTCAAACAAATAGTTACAATAGGAAATAGTAGTTAAAAGAATTCACGAGTAGAAATTAATTATAACTACATTCAAGCTAGTTTATAAAACAAAAAAGTTAAAAAAAAACACATTTTAACCCCGGTTTTATAACAACAAAAGGTGCACTTATTCTTTTTTTTTTTTTTTTTTTTAATACCGGAAAGCCATTAGCTACGGTTTCTTAATAAACAACCTGGGTATAAATCCATTTTAACACTGGTTACATATCTTTTATCAAAGACCTTTCCCCATTCAACCCCGGTTTAAAAACTGGGATCTATTAATTAGAAAAACAACCGGGGTTAAAGAGCTTTTTTGTAGTTGTGAATTTTTATAGGGCATTTGGTACGGTCAAATCAAAAGAATGGTGAATCACCTGGTTATGTTTACAAGCTTTTTTAATATTTTGTGATGAAAGCTTGAATGGATAGAAGTGGATGAGTGAGACAAAATGGCCATGGCCATGTACCCCCTATTTCCTACCTAAGATGCGCGCACGCGCGCGCGCACACACACGCACACGCACACGCACACGCGCACGCACACACACACAGATATATATATATATATATATATATATATATATATATATATATATATATATATATATATATATATATATATATTACGAGAGTATCTTAAATAATCGAGAGTAACGAATGCACCCTTTATTAGTAATCATTCACAATTTTTTTTACATAAACATGCATAAACCAAGATTATAATTTTTTTATCGAAACATCCTATCTTTATACATTAAGATTCGAATAATAGATCTTGTGACTAGTTGAAAAAAATCATGTGAATGATCATTTACCTAGATGACCATTCACATAAATACACATGATCATTCACAGAATTTTTAAAAAACGTAGAATTGGTAAATGTATCCGAAATTCATATATCATGTGTGTAACGTTAATTTAAATATGACTGTCAAAAACATATTAAATATTTTTAAAAACGGTACCTTCGGGTGGACTCGATTTTAAGTGTTACTTTTTTGAAACTAGAGTGCACCCGAAGGTACCATTTTTAAAAATATTTAATATGTTTTTCACAATATGTATATACATATACATATACATATATAAATATGTATATACATATACATATACATATACATATATATATATATATATATACATATATATATATATATATATATATATATATATATATATATATATATATATATTGGTGGGTTCAATGAAAAATATCTATGCATCGAAAAATCTTAGAAAACCAATTGTAGCCATTTGATTAGATGCATATGTGTTTTTAGATTAACGCATCATGGTGCCTTTAATTAAAATGCACAAGGCTATTTTCGGTATAAAATATTTTATTAATTTGAAATTTTATTATTTTTAAATATAAATTTAAAAAATCATAATTAATACACATTCAAAATTAAAAAGTATCTACATTATGTCTTTTAGAAAAACATCCACATATGCTACATCAAATCTTCATCATCACCTTCAATTTCAACATTGAACCATAAACAATGATGCACTCGGCTCTTCGCAAAACCAATGTTGAACTCCATTAAAATTATGATGATTTACTCCACAAAAACACAATACAATGTCTTTAAATCTTCATCTTAATGTTCAATATTAATTCATTAAAACCAAATTCACTACTGCATTCCTTCAAATACCATTCCTATGCAAATAAAAAATAATACTGCATTATCAATCACTATTAAGCAAAACAAAATCTCAGATGCATTGTGAATATCATTGTTATGCAAAATGATGCATCAGGTTCACCAAACAAAAAGTTTCATTTTAAATTAATAATACACTTATATATGCATCGTCAATATCAATTCTATGCAAAACAAAATAACGGTTGCTTCGTCAATATAATGTGTTTCACACTGCTGCATCATCAACATACACCATTTTTCGATTGAAACAATTTGAAGAAATCAAATCATTATGTTGAAAATCGAGACCTTCGTGTAGAAATTTGTTCTCTTTCTCTCTCTCTCTCTCTCTCTCTCTCTCTCTCTCTCTCTCTCTCTCTCTCTCTCTCTCTCTCACTCACTCTCTCTGTAGAGATATTTCTGGGGCCCTCATGATATGTTGTAATAACCTAGCTTTTGACTTAACTTTAATTTCTGTTTTGATTCAATAGTGTAATTTATTACATTATATGTATTGTAATTTTAATTAAGTAATGAAAATATTTAAATAAGATAAATTAAATTAGTGATGATAAAATGAAGATAAATATGTATTTAAATGAAAATCAGATGTAGAGGGACCAATTGTGTCAATATTTGAAAGTCTTGAAATATAAAGACTCTAAGTCTTTATTTCTCTCATTACATCATCTCTCAACATTCAAATTCTCTCAATCTCTCTCTCTAAAATCTCTAAAAATCTGCTAGAACTTCAAGATTAGAAAAGGAAATCGTGAGATTAACTGAGATTATCAAGAATCAGAAGAATATTAAGGTAATACAATTAATTTCTAAATTTTATTTTGTATTTTAAGAGTTTAAATGCTCAAAAATCGGATTATAATCTGTAAAAATTATGTTATGTGTTTGAAATGTTGGTTAGAAATCATGTAATGAAACCCATAAATGATTTAGAAACAGAAATCGTAGCTTAAATCATCCAAAATAATCAAAAATCTGAGTTTTTATAAACTTTTATGTTCTTGAGAAAAATTCAACATTTTGGACAAATCTGGATGATTTAAAGTGTTTAATATAGGGAAAACAATGTAGGAATACCCTAAAATTGATAATATAACTTTAGATTCAATTGCATGTTAATATAAATTTAGTTTGGTGAATTTTTGGTAAAACCCGTATGGGTCGACCTACAAATCTGCAAGTCGACTCGGCGAGTCGCTATGGTGACTCGGCGAGTCGCCAAGAACACCATGAATTTCTCTTAAAAATTTTTATAAGTGTTGGATCCGAATTTCGATTTAGATCCGAGTTCGGATATAATCCGAATTCGGTTTGACCCGAATTCGGATGTGATCCAAATCTGTTTTGACCGAGTTCGGATGGATAATCTCGGATCCATAGACTTTTCGGATGCATACGAATTCGGCCGAAGATCCGAATTTCGGACCTCCACTCGCCGAGTCGCCTTAACCGACTCGCCGAGTCGGTCCCAGATGGTGCGAATTCGGATGTTATTATTAAGGCTAATAAACTAACTTTTGGATATGCTTTTATGGTTTAATGAAATATATAATTTAGTACCAATACATGCAATATTAAACGAAATATGAGATGTTCAAATGCAAGATTTGGGCATAAAATACATTTGAAAAGATTATCAGTTATTAGAATCAACTTAATGAAATTCCAAGGATTTATAATGATATGTTATGATAAATTCTGGACAGGTTCAGATAAATTCTAAACAAAGAGTTAAAGAATTAAAGATTTAAAGATTGAAAAGTGCAAAGCCAGAGTCCGGAAAGATTAAAGATAAATCCTGAGATAACTCAGGTGGTGGATTGTAAATCTGCTAGATAAAGACCCCAGAACCTGTGAGTTATAGATATTCAGTTATTCATGCTAGACTTCCGGTTGAGATATATTGTTGATGATAGATTATTTGACATTCATGAATGCTCAGCTGGATTGTGACCTGTGCACACCATGGTTCGGTGATGCCCTGTGGATCATGATGGCTATTTGACTTATCATTTCGCATGACATTTTAATTATAATTCAGTTCAGATATTGCTATGAGTTTATTGCTATCATGACCTTGATGACTTATGCTTTCATTATTACTCGCATCTTTGACATATTGATTCAGCTTAGCATGATTAGCCATGTCGGTCTATTGTTCTAGACCATGCTACTTCACCAGTTCTATTGAACTTGGTATAGACACTCCGATGTTCCCCCATGAAGACCGCTGGTAGCTAGCCCAGCATAAGTGGATAGCTTCCACTAAAAGCGTGAGCGTGGGCTGAACATCATCCAATTCTATGAATTCTATGTCTCAATCATGAGTGGCTGTAGCGGCAGTCCAGACATATCACGCTTTGACCCATGATCCGCTTGATTAATGCATGTGAATCTGAAAATCTATATTCTCACTAAGCTTTGCTTACAGTTGCTATTTGACCTTTTTACAGGAAAAGATAAAGGAAAGTCACCTGCCGGACCTAGTACTTAAGTCTTACAAGATCAAGATTGAAGTATTCTATAGACCACTACTCAACAAACCCTTCGGTACTGATTGGCAGATGATAATTGTGGTGGTCTGGGTAGACTCGATTTGATTGTATGATGACATGAATTAGATTAGTCTGGTACCCTTTATAAGTTTAATTTGAAAACTGTAATCTGTACTAAAATTGTATTAAACTTATCCTAATGTTTGTACTTGTAATCTGAAATTCCGCAACTTAAATTACTCTATCTTAGTTATGATTGATATCGTGTTTCATGATGTGGGACCTAGACCCTGAGGACTGCCTCGTAAGGGGAGGTCTTCACAGGATGGTATCAGAGACCATAGTTTGAGTGAATCAAGTATTACGTGAGTAATACTTGGTCTCAAACTGAAGCAATACATATGTATCAATCATTTAGGTGGTTTGAATTGAGATAGGATGTACAGACTGTTAGGATGGGAAAAAAGGGTACATAGATCTAAGTCTATAAACTGATAATTAAATGATTTTAATTTTCAGTAGAAGATGTCAGGATCAGGATCGGGTGACATACCAAACAACATGACCCCACAACAAATGTTCGAAATGATGCAACAACTTTTAGCTCAACACTCAGAACAACAAAATAAAATAATGCAAGAACAGCTTCAGGCTAGAGATGAGGCCGAAGCAAAAAGACGCGCTGACAAAAAGAATAAGAGAAAAGATAAACAAATCCAGAATAATGAATCTGATTCTGATAACTCTACCCCAAATGTCCAAATTGAGCAGCCGAAAGGCTGTAAGTTCAAGGATTTTAAAGCTAGCGGTGCCCTTAACTTCGAGGGTACAGTCAATCCAATTCAGGCGATGGATTGGATCAGTCACACTGAAGAAATATTCAGAATCTCCGATTGTTTGGAGTCAAAGAAAGTGAGTTATGCATCTGCTCTGTTCGTGGGTGCTGCCCGTGCCTGGTGGAAGACCCAGAGAAGTATTTATGGCGAGGAGGTCATCCAGACTCTAGAATGGGACCAGTTTCTTGAAATGTTCAACGCGAAGTATTGTCCTGCTGACCAACAAGACAAGATGGAGGTGCAACTGATGCAGTTAACCCAAGACACTAAGACTGTAGACGAGTACGAGCACGAATTCTCACGGCTCTGTGGATATTCTTCATATCAAGTAGCTACTGAGGAAAGAAAGATGAACCGATTTCGTGGAGGACTTAACCCGAGATATCGACACCCAATGAGTGCGATAAAATATAATTCTTATCTCGAAATGGTTGAAGCGGCAAAGCAGATTGAGAGGGGATATTTAGAGTACGGCGATCAACTCTACGCTCCATCAACGAACCCGACATTTCCTTCTCCTCCAAAGAAGCAAAGATTCGGCAGATTTTTCAAGCCAAATAAATCTCAGATTCAGCAACCCCAGCAGTCTCAACAGTACAGTTCGCCCCAGAAAGCTCAAGCTTATTCGCTTACAAATGAACCGCGATTCTGCAAGAGATGCAGAAAATCGCATATGGGATTATGTAATCCAGACGACGTCACTTGTTATGTGTGTAGCAGAATCGGTCATAGTAGAGAAGAGTGCCCCCAGCGAGCTCTTGGTTGTGCTAAATGCGGAAAGCGTGGACACTTCATGTATCAGTGCCACAGTGGACAACGAGGTCAATCACAGTCATCGGCTGGAGGTTCTACAATGAAAAGCTCAGCTGCAACTCCAACTGTTAGGACCCGTGCCTTCCAAATAACGGCGGAGGAAGCGAAAGAAACCCCGGATGTGGTTACCGGTACGTTTTTACTAAATTCAATACCTGCGCGTGTGTTATTCGATTCCGGTGCAAGCCGTTCATACATCTCGACTACTTTTGCGCAAAGATTATCTAAGTTTCCTTCGAAGCTTCCTGTTATACTTAATATAGAGACAACCAGTAACAATTACGTTATGGCTGATTCTGTTTACCGGAATTGCACATTACTTGTTAATCACGTTGTATTCAACCTCGATCTTATTCCGATACCGTTAAAAGAATTCGACGTCATCATCGGCATGGATTGGTTAACGAACAACGAGGCTACTATTGTTTGCAACCGTCGAATCATCCGAATCAAGACTTCAGACGGCCGAGTGTTAGAGATCAAAGGCGACAAGCGTAAAGGTGCTCATTGTTTTATATCGGTTGAGAAAGCGCGTAAGTATCTATCTAAAGGTCACGAATCTTATCTTTGTTATGTCTCGTCTGAATCCACCTCGGAAGCCAACAAGAAATCTGTATCTGATATTCCGATCGTCTGTGAGTTCCCAGACGTATTCCCTGATGACATTTCTAGAGTGCCACCGGAACGACAAGTTGAATTCGGGATTGACTTAGTTCCTAGTGCGGCTCCCATCGCTAAAGCCCCCTACAGACTTGCTCCTGCAGAAATGCAGGAAATGTCAAAACAACTGCAAGATCTGTTAGAGAAGGGATTTATCTGACCGATTTCATCTCCGTGGGGTGCACCTGTCTTGTTCGTAAAGAAGAAAGATGGAACTCTCCGAATGTGCATCGACTATCGTGAGTTGAACAAAGTCACAATCAAGAATAAATATCCTCTGCCCAGAATCGATGATCTATTTGAGCAGCTACAAGGAGCCAGCTACTTCTCGAAAATCGATCTTCGTTCTGGGTATCATCAGCTGAAGTTAAAGATGAGGATATTCCAAAGACAGCCTTCCGAACAAGATATGGTCATTACGAATTTCTCGTAATGCCTTTCGGTTTAACGAATGCACCAGCGGCGTTCATGGATCTCATGAATCGCGTGTGCAGACCAATGCTGGATAAGTCAGTTATCGTATTCATAGACGATATTCTGATTTACTCCAAAACGGAGGCTGATCATGTTGTTCATCTACGTCAATTGCTAGAGTTATTGAGAAATGAAAGACTCTATGCAAAATTCTCAAAGTGCGAGTTTTGGCTCAGACAGGTAAAAATCTTACATTGTCTCGAGTTATTTCTTAGAGCGTTCGTTGTTTCAAAACTTGAATTCTACTTTGATTTCTTTATAGATTCAATTCCTTGGCCATGTTGTATCTGGCGAAGGCATCTCCGTTGATCCGTCCAAAGTCGAGGTCGTTCAAAAATGGCAAACGCCTCGCAATGCCTCCGAAATAAGAAGTTTCCTGGGATTGGCCGGTTACTATCGGCGATTCATTAAGGACTTCTCAAAGATTGCTGTGCCACTTACGATGCTAACACGAAAGAATACACCTTTCGTATGGGCCGATAAACAGCAAGAGGCATTTGAAACTCTGAAGCAGAAACTCATTCAAGTGCCAATCCTAGCCTTACCAGAGGGCAATGATGACTTCGTTGTCTATAGCGATGCATCTGGTACTGGCTTAGGATGTGTCCTCATGCAAAGGGGAAAAGTTATTGCCTACTCTTCAAGGCAATTGAAAGACTACGAGAAAAGTGCACCAACTCATGATCTTGAGTTGGCTGCCGTTACCTTTGCATTAAAAATTTGGCGGCATTATCTCTATGGGACTCGGTGTCAGCTTTACACCGATCATAAAAGTCTCAAACATCTATTTACTCAAAAGGATCTGAACATGAAACAACGTCGATCCTTGGAACTTATCAAGGACTATGATTGTGAGATCCTATATCATCCCGGCAAAGCCAATGTGGTCGCGGATGCATTGAGTAGAAAAGTCTATCCGGAAAAGTGTTGCTATGCCCTGACTCCAATCGTATTCTCTTCTGATCTCATCGAAGACATTAAATCTGCTCAAGCTGAAGCATTAAAAGAAGAGAATCTCTGCTCTGAAAATCTCAAAGGGCAACTTCAATTTCTATCTATGAATCATTTGGGACTTCAATGTCTCAAGGGAAACCAAATCTGGATTCCTAAATATGGTTCTATTCGCAACACTCTTCTATCTAAAGCCCATCAGTCCAAGTTATCCATTCATCCTGGCAGCTCAAAGATGTATTTCGATCTGAAAGCTGATTATTGGTGGACAGAAATGAAGAAAGACATCGGTCAATTTGTTGAAAGCTGCATAGTATGTCAAATGGTTAAGGCAGAACACCAGAAGCCCTTCGGGGATATGCAACCACTGCCAGTTCCTGAGTGGAAGTGGGAGCATATAACCATGGACTTTGTCACAAAATTGCCAAAGACCAAGAGACAACACGACTCCATCTGGGTAGTCGTTGATCGATTAACGAAGTCAGCACATTTCATACCGATGAAGGAGACATACTCTCTTGATAGATTGGCACAGATGTATATCACCGAGGTTATTTCACGTCACGGTGTGCCAAAATCTATCGTCTCTGATCGTGATAGTCGTTTCACTTCGAGATTTTGGAAAGTGCTGCAAGAAGGGATGGGTACTCGAATCTCCATGAGTACAGCTTATCACCCTAGTGTAGATGGCCAAAGTGAACGCACTATCTTGACTCTTGAAGATATGCTCCGTGCCTGCATTCTTGATCTGGGTGGTAACTGGGATGACCACTTACCCTTGGTCGAATTCTCATACAACAACAGTTATCATTCCATGATTAAGATGGCTCCTTTTGAAGCTTTATACGGACGAAAGTGCAGAACTCCCACCTGTTGGCGTGAAACAGGTGAATCACCTTTAGCAGGTCCGGCACTTCTACAGTTGACTCATGATAAGATTCAACTTGACAGAAGGAACATCCTTGAAGCTCAAAGCAGGCAGAAGTCGTATTACGATAATCGTCACAGATCGATCAGTTTTGCAGTTAATGATTGGGTGATGCTGAAAGTATCTCCAATGAAGAATGTGGTCCGGTTCATAAAGAGAAACAAGCTAGCTCCGAGATTCATCGGCCCGTTCAAGATTGTTGAAAAGATAGGAAATCAATCTTATCGTCTTGAACTGCCAACTGACTTAGCTGGAATACATCATGTATTCCATGTTAGTCATCTACGAAAGAGTCTAGCTGATGAAAGAGAGGTACAGATACCACACGTTAATGTGCAAATTGATGAGAAGCTTCGAGTTATTGAAGAGCCAGAATGTATTCTGGACTCGAAGACCAAAAAGCTTCGTAATAAAGAGATACAGATGGTGCTCATCCAGTGGAAACACCACAAGGGTTCGCATCAGTCTTGGGAAGCAAAAGATGTCATGAAAGCTACCTATCCAAGTCTGTTCGAACATAGCTAACTCGAGGACGAAGTTTATGCGTGGTGGAGCCCATTCTGTAACAACCTAGCTTTTGACTTAACTTTAATTTCTGTTTTGATTCAATAATGTAATTTATTACATTATTTGTATTGTAATTTTAATTAAGTAATGAAAATATTTAAATAAGATAAATTAAATTAGTGATGATAAAATGAAGATAAATATGTATTTAAATGAAAATCTGATGTAGAGGGACCAATTGTGTCAATATTTGAAAGTCTTGAAATATAAAGACTCTAAGTCTTTATTTCTCTCATTACATCATCTCTCAACATTCAAATTCTCTCAATCTCTCTCTCTAAAATCTCTAAAAATCTGCTAGAACTTCAAGATTAGAAGAGGAAATCGTGAGATTAACTGAGATTATCAAGAATCAGAAGAATATTAAGGTAATACAATTAATTTCTAAGTTTTATTTTGTATTTTAAGAGTTTAAATGCTCAAAAATCGGATTATAATCTGTAAAAATTATGTCATGTGTTTGAAATGTTGGTTAGAAATCATGTAATGAAACCCATAAATGATTTAGAAACAGAAATCGTAGCTTAAATCATCCAAAATAATCAAAAATCTGAGTTTTTATAAACTTTTATGTTCTTGAGAAAAATTCAACATTTTGGACAAATCTGGATGATTTAAAGTGTTTAATATAGGGAAAACAATGTAGAAATACCCTAAAATTGATAATATAACTTTAGATTCAATTGCATGTTAATATAAATTTAGTTTGGTGAATTTTTGGTAAAACCCGTATGGGTCGACCTGCAAATCTGCAAGTCGACTCGGCGAGTCACTATGGTGACTCGGCGAGTCGCCAAGAACCTCATGAATTTCTCTTAAAATTTTTATAAGTGTTGGATCCGAATTTCGATTTAGATCCGAGTTCGGATATAATCCGAATTCGGTTTGACCCGAATTCGGATGTGATCCAAATCTGTTTTGACCGAGTTCGGATGGATAATCTCGGATCCATAGACTTTTCGGATGCATACGAATTCGGCCGAAGATCCGAATTTCGGACCTCCACTCGCCGAGTCGCCTTAACCGACTCGCCGAGTCGGTCCCAGATGGTGCGAATTCGGATGTTATTATTAAGATCCGAAATTAAGGCTAATAAACTAACTTTTGGATATGCTTTTATGGTTTAATGAAATATATAATTTAGTACCAATACATGCAATATTAAACGAAATATGAGACGTTCAAATGCAATATTTGGGCATAAAATACATTTGAAAAGATTATGAGTTATCAGAATCAACTTAATGAAATTCCGAGGATTTATAATGATATGTTATGATAAATTCTGGACAGGTTCAGATAAATTCTGAACAAAGAGTTAAAGAATTAAAGATTTAAAGATCGAAAAGTGCAAAGCCAGAGTCCGGAAAGATTAAAGATAAATCCTGAGATAACTCAGGTGGTGGATTGTAAATCTGCTAGATAAAGACCACAGAACCTGTGAGTTATAGATATTCAGTTTTTCATGCTAGACTTCCGGTTAAGATATATTGTTGATGATAGATTATTTGACATTCATGAATGCTCAGCTGGATTGTGACCTGTGCACACCATGGTTCGGTGATGCCCTGTGGATCATGATGGCTATTTGAGTTATCATTTCGCATGACATTGTAATTATAATTCAGTTCAGATATTGCTATGAGTTTATTGCTATCATGACTTTGATGACTTATGCTTTCATTATTACTCGCATCTTTGACATATTGATTCAGCTTAGCATGATTAGCCATGTCGGTCTATTGTTCTAGACCATGCTACTTCACCAGTTCTATTGAACTTGGTATAGACACTCCGATGTTCCCCCATGAAGACCGCTGGTAGCTAGCCCAGCATAAGTGGATAGCTTCCACTAAAAGCGTGAGTGTGGGCTGAACATCATCCAATTCTATGAATTCTATGTCTCAATCATGAGTGGCTGTAGCGGCAGTCCAGACATATCACGCTTTGACCCATGATCCGCTTGATTAATGCATGTGAATCTGAAAATCTATATTCTCACTAAGCTTTGCTTACAGTTGCTATTTGACCTTTTAACAGGAAAAGATAAAGGAAAGTCACCTGCCGGACCTAGTACTTAGGTCTTACAAGATCAAGATTGAAGTTTTCTATAGACCACTACTCAACAAACCCTTCGGTACTGATTGGCAGATGATAATTGTGGTGGTCTGGGTAGACTCGATTTGATTGTATGATGACATGAATTAGATTAGTCTGGTACCCTTTATAAGTTTAATTTGAAAACTGTAATCTGTACTAAAATTGTATTAAACTTATCCTAATGTTTGTACTTGTAATCTGAAATTCCGCAACTTAAATTACTCTATCTTAGTTATGATTGATATCGTGTTGCATGATGTGGGACCTAGACTCTGAGGACTGCCTCGTAAGGGGAGGTCTTCACATATGTTCATAATTATACATATTTTTGGCGTCATTTATCTTGCATATTGGTCGGTTTTTCACTCGAAATATGTGACAAAGATATCTAATTCTCTCATTTTTGGGATTCATAGGACAAAAGCGGTTTTATCGACGAAGGAACAAACATCAAAGAAAAACCGACCAAGTTTGAAGCCCCGACTAGTTCTCGTGGATTTTCTCTCATCCCTCACTTCCTAGACCTCCAGGGTTCACTCACCGTCGTTCGCATTTTAACCCTCAAGTGGGTTACAATCAGGGTAATTCAAGAGGTTACAGTCAAAGTAGTTCGGGAGGGTACAATCAGGGTTATAACCAAGGTTTTTAGCAGGGGAAGGACAAAGGTTCCAACCTCGTGGCCATGGATTTGCTCCAAACCAGAATGTTCAAATTCTTCAGAACGCTCTCCATCAGAAACAATATTAGGGGCAGAACCAAAACACTTTTTCTCAAGAGAAGCCGAGCAGTCGGTATGATTCGTAATCAGCAATCAGCGCTGAAGAATATCGAGAATCAACGTGGTCAGATGGCTAAGACATTGAATGAGAGGTAGTCAGGAGAGCTTATTAGTAATACAATTCCGAATCCAAAGGGAAAAGCAAAGATGGTAGTGACAAGAAGTGGAAAGACAACCAAAGGTCCTGAACCGTCTACCCCCCCCCCCCCACCTCCTCCTTCTTCATCCTCAGCTGAGAAAGGGTCATAGACCACTAAAGACCAGGTGCATCAACCAAGATCAGGGAGTCCTGCACAAGTCCCATTTCTGAAAAGCCTCTGCAACAAATCCTTACCAACCACCTATCCCATATCCTAATCGGTTAAAGACAGAGGTGCAAGATAAGCAGTATGGCGAGTTTTTTGGGTCTGTTTAAGCAGTTGCAGATCAACATTCCATTTGTTGATGCAATTACACAAATGCCTAAGTATGCCAAGTTCCTGAAAGACCACCTTTCTAACTGTCAAAAGCTTAAGGATTTATCAATAGTTGAGATGAATGCTAGATGTTCAGCTATCCTCCAAAATAGGCTTCCAGTTAAGTATGATGACCCGATTAGTTTCACGATACCTTGCTATATTAGGAGTCTCCATGCTACTAACGCTCTTGCTGATTTAGGAGCTAACATTAATCTCAACTCTTCCTCGTCATATGCTCGGTTAGGATTAGGAGATCCTAAACCTACACAAATGAGTATTCAGCTGGACGATAGATCAATTAAGTTTCCACAGGGTATTGCTAAGAATATGCTCGTGAAAGTGGATAAGTTCATTTTTCCTGTCGACTTTGTGATCATGGACATGAGCGAAGATTGCACTGTGCCGCTCATTCTAGGAAGACCATTCCTAGCCACTTCTCGCGCTATCATTGATGTATTTGATAAGAAGCTTACGCTTCGGGTTGGGGATGAGCGGGTCAGTTTTGATGTCGATAAGGTGATGCAAAATCCCATTGACACTGCTGAGTCCATTTGTTTTGTTAGGTCTTCACACTTCTCTGATAGAGAACATTATCCTGAGGATGATGAGAAGTAGTTGAAGTCATTGATGTCAGGACATGAAACGCCAATATCACCGGATGTGGACGATTTTATTGCTGATAATAAATTATTCTCGTACCCGATTTCTTTAGAGTCTAATTTTGTAGTTCAATCTGACGGTCCTATTGATTTGTGTCTCGTTGATACATCTTCGCCTACTAAGAATGTTGTACCTATGGATTGTGATGAGTTAGTCACATCTAAGTTGTCTATTGAAGATCCTTCGACTCTCAAACTTAAATAGCTGCCATCTTATCTTGAGTTTTCCTTCTTAGAGAGACAATCTCAGTTACCTGTCATTATCGCTAAAGACCTCTCTAGTGAAGAGAAGGCACAACTCTTGAGAGTTCTAAAAGAGCAGAAGCGAGCTATTGCATGGAAGATTACTGATATACGAGGCATTAACCCTGCTTATTGCACCCATAAGATTCTGATGGAGGAGGACATCAAGCCTGGTATTCAGCCCCAAAGGAGAGTGAACCCGAAGATTCACGATGTTATTATGAAATAAGTACTGAAGCTTCTTGATGCTGGGTTGATATACCCTATTTCTGACTCTCCATAGGTGAGTCCTGTGCATGTAGTCTCTAAAAAGGGGAGTATGACTATCATTCAGATTGAGAAGAACGAATAGATTCCTTCACTGATAGTTACGGGATGGCGAGTTTGCATTGACTACCGCAAGCTTAATGATGCAAATCGTAAGGATCACTTTCCTTTGCACTTTATCAATCAAATGCTTGAGTGACTATCTGGAAACGAGTTCTATTGTTTCCTGGATGGTTTCTCAAAATTCTTTCAGATCCCGATTAGCCCCCAAGATCAGGACAACACTGCATTCACATGCCCTTATGGGACGTTCGCGTATAGGCGCCATGCCTTTTGGTTTGTGTAATGCACCTGCGACATTTTAGCGGTGTATGGGAGCTATTTTTAATGATATGATCAAGAAATGGGATAAATGCTAGAAAACTAGTTGATAATTATTAAAATTATTGAATTGGTTAATATTAGTGATTATCTATGACCTATTGATAATAACAAAGGAGTTACAAGTAGGGGTTTAAGGGTTAAACCCTATGGATGATTTTTAGTAGAAACAATTTGCCCCCCTTTCGGTTCTCTCTCGGGCAAAGCTTGCAACCCACACCCGGGTTCGTTGTTCTCCAAGAACTTTTCAGTGTGTGGATTCCCAAAGAGCTTTACCTATAAATACCAAACATGTTGCGATATCTAGCGTCGCGGTTCAACGGTGAAGCGTGTGTGGATCCCCAAGAGCTTTTCTGTACGTTGATCTCATTGCAATGACACAATTTTGTATGATTTCTAAACATCCTTTGGTTGATTATGTTTTATGTTTAAACGAGACAGTTGGGGATGGTTTAAACGTTTTATTATTCCTTTGCGTTAAAAAGATTTTCTGAAAACTATGTTTAAATCCTTCTGGGCATTATAGTCAGAATTGTAGGAAAGAAACCTCAGCTGCTCCGTCTTCTTCGATCTCTTCGCCCTCTGAGTTCAACATCTCTTCAACGTCCTTCTCAATAACACTGTTATTGTCTTCATTGGTATGCTTCATAGCCCTTGTATTCGATCTTGCAGTTATTTCTATTTTCAGAGGTGAACTTCCACCGGAGTATCGCGTCTTCATATACCTAAGAGATCCTAGTGAAGTGCTAGATTTTTTCTTTTTGGTAAGAATCGTTGTTGCGCCACGATTCTTTTTTTAAAAATTAGTAAAATTAAAATCAGTTTTAACTAAAGCAAAGCAATAAACAATGAAAATTTATGAACTAAAGCAACAATCAAAATAAAATAAAATACTAAATAGTTACAAAAATACATATTACTAAGCGTAACCGCTCCACAGCAATGGCATCGAAATTTGAACGAGCGTCGTTAACTCACCCAAAATAACCACTATATACCTTCGAAGATATAGTAAATAGGGATCGTCTTAACAGGGAGCAGAAGGTTATATAACACGTATTCAAGTGACTAGGATTACGAAATTGAATTGTTTATGATGTAAATTGCTTACGGAAGAATATTAATGACTTTTACGAATATAAGTTAACCTAATTACTCTACGCAAATGTAAAAAAAAAACCTTAGTTTGACCAAATATAGTACAAAAGAACAAACACTCCCAGATCCGACACTCAACATTCAAGATTCCGTTCATCAACATTTAATGGATTACATAGGCATAATCTTAAAACAGTTTGATTACTCGCGTGTCACTTTGATTACTCGTTTTCATTTATAACTCGGCATTAATAATAAATCAACGATGGACTATCTTACGACTCACAAACCATATTAATACCAGTCATAATATTTACAATCAAAGCATAAACAGTTCAAAACACGCAAACATAAATAATTGTTCATAAACGTAAACAAGTAGCCTTGTGGAATCTCCGAGAGTGATTATTACGAGATTTGTCGGACATCGTGTTTGAAGCGCACAAAGATTGTTGACTCATAATCATCCTGCATCATAGGTAATCTCTTGTGTTCGTCGTAGCACCGTACTCGCTGAAGAGTAGCCAAAAACTAGGGATTTTCACTCAAAGATGCATCCTCAGTATCGTCTAACATGTTTGGTATTTATAGGTAAAGTTTATAAACCAAAAACTCCATTGAAATAAAGTTTATGGCTTGGGCGCAACTGCAGCCGTAAGCCTGCACCCCCCTGTGCTTGGGGTCTGCGCTCCAGGGTACACTCATCTTTCTTGGTAGGCATTTTTTCCTTTTGTTCACCCTTGTCTGGGTGTAGTATTGCGCCCTGGATGCTGCAAAAGGCTTCCAATTGAGCTCAAATTCGCACGAGTTGTTCTTGAGATCGATCATTTCCAATCTACATAATGAAATTTGTCAACAGTTTTGCATTCTAAGACATGTTTTACTTTAAAGAAACCATTAAACGCTTTACAAACACTATACAATATAACCGGTCAGGCCCAAGTTGTGGATGAGATTTAAACATGTCTATTTATTTTTAAGTTGAATTCTCATAAAGTAAGAGTTTCAAAGAGTTGGTGCATATGATATGTGCCTCTAGACATGTTAGAAATGCAAGCTAGAACTGAAAGGTTCAACACAACCAGGTGTCTGAACTCGTGTAAGATGGTTGAGGGGTCTTCTATCAGCGCTCACGTTCTCAACATGAAGGGGGTACTTGGACATCTTGAAACGCTTGGACCACCTGTGAGCCATGAAATAGATACGGATTTGATCCTGAGCTCTCTTAGAAAGACTACAAATCTTTTGTGGTCAATTTCAATATGCATAATATGACTAAGACCATAAGGGAGTTGCATCAGATGTTGGTCACTACAGAAGAAAGTATGGGTATAAGCTGTCTGAGAACAAGACCTAGGATGTTATACCAGTGTAGGGTGGTAGGTTTAAGAAGCGCAGAAATGGCAAAAGTCAGAGAAGGAATAAGTTCCATAGTCTGAGGATAAGGCTAAGTCCAATCTTAACTTCGAGTGCCAAGAAATAGGCCACTAGAAGTGGAATTGTCCTGAGTACCTGGAGATGATTAAGAAGGCCTGTAAGTCTAGAACTTCAGGTTTCTGAGCATTTCATTTCTCGTCGTTTAAGTTGATCACATTAGATGTTGATACACGAACTTAATTATGCAAAATGTTTGTTGGGACTGTGAAGAAGTGAGGGTCGCTAGAGCACATTGCAACAGTGAGAGCATGGATTATGATGTTGAAACTAGAGTTGAAGACTGTTTTGAGTATAACACATAAAAGTATGTATGGACTATGGATTCAAGTTGGTCTTGAATAGTGAATTAACATTAATGATTGGACAGTTAGTAGTCAGATGTTGTAAAGAAGTATTGTGATGCGTGCAAAACACATAACAAGATTTAATAACTAAATGAACCCAAAGTACAACTTACACAACTGGCAGTGTACCAATCGTGTGCAATATAGCTTTAAGAATCACCCAGGATTTATCGAACTCAGGGAACGGAATAAAGAACGGAGACTCCAATACTACAACCTAAAGCAATATTTAGTTATTTCAGACCTTTTTGATGGAATTAACAACTAAGACAATAAAAACAATTAACTAAATAACTAATTCAAACTAAGTAACGCAAGAATAATGTTTATCTAATTTTTTTCGCTTTTTTAAATTAAATAAAAACTAATTCTAGCAAACTCGCATTAAACTACACAATAAATCAAACAACTAATGACACTAAATAAAATGAATCAAACAAAATAAAATAGAATCAAAGCAGAATTGACTTAAACAAGTAAAGAACGATAATAAATCATAAGTTACGAAACTCTTATATTACGAAAACATCGTTGATGAGTCTATAATTTATATGGTTTCAGAGTCATTTTATATTCATTTTAAGCACCGATACTTCGTAAAATCCATTCTTTTACATAATATTTGTGTTTCAAGGTCCGGAAGTCATTTTAAAGCACCGCGATAAGATTCAGCGCGAACCGAGCAGGTCGAGGAGCAGGGCTACGCCCCAGGTCTACGCCCCAAAAGTTCCAGATCAGTTCCAGCCGCAGCCTGGCATACCCCTGGGCGCAGGGGGTGGGGCCAAGCCTGCGCCTGAGCTGCGCTGGGTCGGCGCAAAAACACGTTTTTCTGCCCTAGAAACCCTAAAATTGACTCCTCTATAAATAGAGCTCGATGACAGCCATTTAGAGAGGGCTCGAGGTGTGTGAAAGAGTTGGCGAAGCCCTGCCGGAGTGGATATACGATATAATAACGAATACGGTGATTCGCAAGCTACGAGATGTCTCAGATCTACGATTGTGAGTAGCATACGATGAGCGGTTAATCCTATTAGCCGTTTGTGGAGGATCTACGGCTAAGTTTACTCTACTTTAATTTCTCATGCTTGGATGTATTTGTATTGAGGGAGATCTATTATGTGTATGCAAATGATAAGCATTCGGCTATGATTATGATTGTATGTTTTGATTGGTAAAAGCAAGATAGTATATCGTGGTATTATTATTTGTGTCGAGTCCATTAGCTTAGGGATTAAGACAAGTAGTAATATTGCATACGCTATGCCGAGAGTTATTGGTTAAAACATGTTTGAGTAATTTAGTCGCGCAATTAATTATGTCTATGTGATCGTTTCATGAAATTATAGTGAGTAATACTTACGCCCTGGTGATTTCGTGAATGGTTATTCATCACTTGATTGTTTATTTACTATTAGTTATTTTGCCATCAATTTTAGTTACAAAGCAATAGCAAATCATTGATCTAAACAAATCATTCAAATCCACATTTCACAATTTACGGTGCTTTTAACAAATAAGGCTAATTGCCTAACCCTAATTACGAACTCACTCCATGTGGATTCGACCCTTACTTCTCTAAGCTAAATAGTGGATTTAAGGATTATTTATGCGGGTCACAACGACGGCCTGTCAGATTTTGGCCCCGTTGCTGGGGAGTGGTAACGTTAGTTAGGGCTAAAAGTTAGTTTTGGCCTTATTTTTAAGTTTTAAGTACTTTAGTTTAATTTAATATTTAGTCTTTAATTATTATTAAAAAAATCACATAAAAATTAAAAATTCAAAAAAGGTAATTGTGGTCCTCTACTTTACCACAAAAAATATAATTAGTTTAATTAAGTAATTTAATTTAAAAGTTTTTAATAGTGTATGCTCACACGTCTATCGGCTAAAGGATTGCCGCTACGATTCGAACCCGAAATCCAAAAAGTAGCTAAATCTAACTGAAAGCCTGTCAGGATTCAAAAACAACAAAGATTAATCATGGAGAATTCAAACGAACAAGAGTAATAAATTCCCAGTTTAGAAATTCCTAATTTAGAAGGTCCTCCGATTTCGCCACAAAATCGTGAACAAGAAGAATCTGAGCGTTTAGCCGCTTGGATGGGTGAACAAATGAGACGTATGGTTGAGTCACATTATCATCCTCAATTATTTCAAATTCTTCCGATCTTTAGAGGTATGCCTAGTGAGGAACCCTATGAGCATTTAACTTAATTCATAGCTATTTGCAAAGCTAATCATGTTCGAGGTATAATCACTGATGGTTTAAAACTTCGTTTATTCCGTTTTTCATCTAAAGAAAAAGCCAAAAATTTTGGTTTGTGTCGCTACCCACCAATAGCATCACAACTTGGGATCAAATGAAGCGTTGATTTCTCGTTGAGTATTACCCCATAAGTAAAACCACTGAGAAACGAAAAGAGATCACAACAAAAACCTGGTGAACAATTTTACGAGGCATTTGATCGGATGAATGAACTGCTAAGAGCTTGTCCACACCACGAGATTCCAAAATGGATGCTCGTCAAAACTTTCTTTGATGGTGTGAATCAAGAAAGCCAGAACATGATCACCGCCGCTACTGGTGGTACGTTTTTAGCTAAAGAAGATGATGAGGCTTGGGAATTACTGAATCAGCTTAGTAAAGGTCTCAAAGTTCAAGCCGGTTCTGAAAATTATATCGGAGATTAGGAGATGGGTATAGACAATGCCTGGAAACTTGAAGTAAAAAGTGAAATATCAGAACTCAGAAAGAAGATAGATCAACTGATAAAGGGTTTAAGCCAAAACCCCGTTGCATCAGTTAGGTGCGTAATATGCGGAGATCCATCTCATCATTCTGAAGCATGTACTCGAATGCAACCTACTAAAGAATATGCAAACGAAGTTTATGGTTTCAGAGCGCATTGGAAGAGGGATAACCCATTTTCAGAAACCTACAATCCAGAATGGAGAAATTATCCTAATTCTCGATGGAAAAATGATCAGTCTACCGATCATCAATCTAAACCACTGTATGAACCACCACTATGAAAAGAATATCAATATGGTTCAACTTCTGCTGCTAAAGATGAGGGATATTACAATTCGAACCAACGTGATCAACCTCACTTTCATATGGAGACAAATACGAGTTCTTCACAATTTTCGGAATTCACAAAATTCATGAAGCAACAATCGGCTTTTAACGAGATGTTGAGTCGAAAAATGGGTCAGATAGTCGAATCGCTCACAAGACGAGAGGAGGGAAAACTTCCAAGTAACACTGTTCCAAACCCTTCGCACGCACATGACAAAGAGAAGAGGCATGAGGTGAATGAAGTTTCCAAGGTGATCACCTTGAGGAGTGGTAGAAAAGTAGATAACAAGATCGAAATGCCAAATGAACAAGAAGTAGAAGAAGAAACCGACACTGAAGTTGTGTACGAAGAGACAACGGATCCTAAAAAGAAGGATGGTTCTAAGAAAGTTACTTTCAAAGAACAAATCAAGGCAGATATTCCAACTGTCAAAGTTGAGGAGGAGGTTAAGGATCAGGACACCACAACTCCTCCTCCTTACCCCGCTGCCCTAGAAAATCTGAACTCATTTTTGTATGGCAAGAGAGGTCCACAACCCGAGGATTTGTGGGACTTATTCAATCAAGTCAATATCAATATCCCATTGGTCAAGGCTATTCAACAAATAGCCTCTTATGCCAAATTTCTAAAAGATCTTTGCATGCAGAAAAGAAAGTTTAAGGTCTCGCTTCCCAAGAAGATTAATTTAACTGAGCAAGTGAGTGAAATGATCTCTAATTCCTTGCCACCAAAGCTGAAAGATCCTGGATCACCTTTGATTCCAGTGACAATTGGCAATGTGCAAATTAAAAAGCCATTACTTGACCTTGGAGCCAGTGTAAATATTTTTCCTGGAAATTTGTTTGACAAACATGATCTAGGCCAGTTACAAACCACAAACATTATTATACAACTGGCGGATCGGTCAACAAAATGTCCAAGGGGTATCTTATCGGACGTTATAGTAAAAGTAGAAGATTTTTACTATCCGGTTGACTTCCTAGTCTTAGACACTGAGAGTTCCTTTGGAGAGAATCAACCGGCCATTATCCTAGGCAGACCGTTCTTAGCCACTATAAATGCTCAAATCAGTTGCAGAACGGAGGCAGTAGATTTTGCCTTTGGGAATGTAAGCTGTGATTAAATGTATTCAATGCTTCCACCGCTGCTTCAATCGATTCAGAATGTTGCATGATAGATGTGGTGGATGATCTTAAGCAGCACGGTTCAGTAATCAATGCCAAGGATACCACTGAATTATTCCTTGCTGAGCGCGACACTGCCAAAATGAACTCTGATAAATGCAATGAACGTGAGGCAGTCAAGGAATCCACATTGAAACCTAAAAAACCACTGTGGATCCATAAGACTAAGGACTTACCGACTGATTTGCCTCAATCTATAAGGCCTTCGATAGAACAACCACATGTTCTAGAGTTAAAAGCGTTGCTTGTGCATTTGAAATATGTCTTCTTAGGTCAGAATGACACTCTTCCAGTCATTATTTCATCAGATCTGACCGAGGCACAGGAAAAAGCCCTACTGCAAATGTTAGTAATTTATAAAGAGCCAGTAGGTTGGACAGAGAATGTTGTTGCCAACCACCTATCTAGGCTCCCAGTTCTCCCATTAGACTTAACTGATCACATCGGGACGCCTTCCCTGATGAACAATTATTATCCATTTTCAAAATACCATCGTTTCCATTAGACAGAGGTTAAAGTTATGGGCCACAAATAATATGCTGGTCTCTGAACTTATCATGTTAAGAAGATTCCAAATCTAGTTAGGCTAGTATTGGAGTAGTACGTCTGGCTGAAGACGTAAAACATAGCGCTTCCTGGGAGGCAACCCAGAGAACTTTGTAGGTGTGTTTCTGGAAACCCTCACAAGACAACACTCGTCCACTCGGGATACCGAGGGGTTTAACGGCTTGTTGCACGTGCTAAGTGCAATCGTGATTCCCAACGAAAAGGCGGATTAGGTTAATTATTTCTTTGTTTTAGTTTAACTGCTTTAGTGACACCAACTAAGTTGGGGAGAATTTTTAACCTAATTTTAGTTGTTTCTAGATTTAAGCATAGTTTTATTTAGTTTCATTTATCCCAAATAAGCAAAGAATTTTATTAAGAATGTGATTGTGTTCATTGTCTGCTCATTATAAGTGTGTTCATGTGATGAGGACGTCACAATGGTCTAAGTTGGGGAGGGTAGATTCTATGAAATGTTTAATATGATTTAACGAACCCTCACAAAAAATTTTTTATTAGACTAAAATTTGACTACCTGAACAGAGAGCTACGACATATCATGAACATCAGATCTGGGCATATTGGAAAGGAGGTTTGACATCACGAGGATTTTCAGGCTGGTAACTTCTTAAATAATATCTTTGGTCCTCTTCCTCCTTGCTAGCAATCAGGTACCATCGTTCCTTGCTCTCTTCACATTTATCATATTTATATTTGCTTGTTTGGGTTAGAATTTTAATTTTTGTTATTTTATTTTAGTAATTGTGTGTATTTTATTTTCATTTGTCGAGTCCTGTTGGATGTGAGTGCTTAGTGTTAATGCAGTCTTTTAAATTTCCCCAATGGCACTTGTTTGCCGATCAGGTCGTGGAAAATGATGATAAATAGAAAAATGTACCTAGAATTAGTTAGTGTTAGTAAGGAATTCTAGAATTATGTTAAGAGTCGTGATAATAATTCACATTTTAATTTAAGTTGAGTTTAAGTAAGTTAAGGTACATTTGTGCTTAAATGAAAGTAATGTGTCAAAAGATTTTGGAGAACTCATGCAATAAGGGGGAGAGCTTAATCATGTTTTTAGCCTCAAAAGATTCGAGGGTAGCCTCGTTGGTTCGGGAAATTAAGTCCTTAGGGGTACCATTCATGCCTAATCCCCTAAAGCCATCTGCTTTGGGAGCGATTGACCCAAATCCCGCTACTTGGACCAACTAGAAAAGCTATGGTAAAAACTCGAGTTAAAAAAAGAAAATAGATATAAGCATGATAATTAAAAGTAATATCTTATCATATACATGCATAGAGGAAAAAGATGGTCAAAAGACCCACATGTTTTAAGCTTGTAACCTTGAGCTAAAAGAGAAATTTCCAAAAGTGAGATACATTATAATTACTTAGAGAAAATGTGTTTTAACTGACAATGTTCTTTAGCTTATATTCAAAATTTTAATGCATTATTGCGAAGGCTGACTTCACCTATATTTATTCGAACACACTGCTAATACAACTGGTACATAGTTAGTTTTGATTCTAAAGCTTGTTCGGGGACGACCAAGAGTTAAGTTGGGGAGATTTGATGAGTCTATAATTTATATGGTTTCAGAGTCAATTTATGTTCATTTTAAGCACCGATACTTCGTAAAATCCATTGTTTTACATCATATTTGTGTTTCACGGTCCGGAAGTCATTTCAAAGCACCACGAGAAAATTCAGTGCGAACCGAGTAGGTCAGGGAGCAGGGCTACGCCCCCTCTGCGCCCCAGGTCTACGCCCCAAAAGTTCCAGATCAGTTTTAGCCGCAACCTAGCCTACCCCTGGGCGCAGGGGGGGGGGGGGCGCAGGCCTGCGCTGGGTCGGCGCAAAAACGCAATTTTCAGCCCTGGAAACCCTAAAATCCACTCCTCTATAAATAGAGTTCGATGGCAGAAATTAAGAGAGGGCCCGAGGTGTGTGAAAGAGTTGGCGGAGCCCTGCCGGAGTGGATATACGATACAAGAACGAAGACGGTGATTCGCAAGCTACGAGATGTCTCAGATCTACGATTGTGAAGAGCATACTATGAGCGGCAAATCCCATTAGCCATTTGCGGAGGATCTACGGCTAAGTTTACTCTACTTTAATTTCTTATGCTTTGATGTATTTGTATCGAGTGAGATCTATTATTTGTATGCAAATGATAAGCATTCGACTATGATTATGATTGTATGTTTTGATTGGTAAAAGCAACATAGTTTATCGTGGTATTATTATTTGTGCTGAGTCCATTAGCTTAGAGATTAAGACAAGTATTAATATTGCATACGCTATGCCGAGAGTTATTGGTTAAAACATGTTTGAGTAATTTTGTCGCGCAATTGATTATGTCTATGTGATCATTGCATGAAATTATAGTGAGTAATACTTATACCGTGGTGATTCCGTGAATGGTTATTCGTCTCTTGATTGTTTATTTACTACGTTCGTTATTTTGCCATCAATTTTAGTTACAAAGCAATAGCAAATCATTGATCTAAACAAATCATTCAAATCCACATTTCACAATTTACGGTGCTTTCAATAAAACTTATAAAGCTAATTGCCTAACCCTAATTACAAACTCACTCCCTGTGGATTCGACACTTACTTTTCTAAGCTAAATAGTGGATTTAAGGATTATTTCTGCGGGTCACAACGACGGCCCGTCAATCGTCCACTTGGAATTAAAAACTATGATTAATTGGCGATCGATTGAATTGATTGACTAAAAACAAATCGGTAAATAACCAATTATAAATTCAATTAAACTTGGATTTTGGTTTAATGTACCGATTAATTAATTACTTCAAGTTAAATTATTTTATCTTTATAACCATGTGATGAAAACAAAGCAACTAATCCACACTCCAATATTAACCAATATATCTTATTATCGCAACACAATGCATAAAGATAATCGACTAACACCGAAATCCAACTAATTAACTTTGTCACTTTAAAAGTCAAACTTTACGGTTTATTAACCCTATTATCGCAACAAAATGCTTAAGAATTAACAAACGCATAAAATTCTAGATTAACAATCAACTTTCAAATCATTATCACAATACAATTCCTAGAATAGAAAATCAACTATTAATTTTTCGTTCAAAGCATTATTCCTTTTAAAAACGCAGATTTAATTAACACTTTATTTTCGCAAAACAATGCTAAAGATTAATAAAAATCTGATTTTTAAGAAAAAAAAACATGAAATAATCAAGAATCCGATAAATATAAACCAAAACCCATCAATCAATCCAATATCATACCAACTAATACATAGAAATCATTATCGCAAGTGGGTGAACAAGAAAATTACTTACATATCTAAAAACGAAACTGAACACAAACAAATATTAAACATGATGAAATTAGGAAGTTAAGGAACGATTATGCAAATTTTATAGCTATCCGTTCGAAATCAACTCCAAAATCGAATCAAATGCTTGAAAACTTGAAGAATAATGAAACCCTAAACTAATTTGTGATTAAATACGTGAAATAGAGAGAAAATCTCTGAAAATCGCCCAAAAATCGTCTCAAATTAGGCCAAAATCGATTCTGCATCCATTTGTTGCGAACTAGGGCTTTAAAAACGAATTTTAGTGGGCTAGGCCTCGTACGCGAGTGCGTAGGTTAAGTCACGCGGGTGTGTGGCTTGCTTTGACTGAACTTGGCCACGCGGGTGCGTGGAATGTACTACGCAAGTGCATAGACGCTTTGACTGGAACAAGCTGACTCAACCTCCATACAGGTGTGTATGGTAAGTCATGCGGGTGCGTGGCTTGCTCCGACTGGACTTAGCCCCGCGGGTGCGTGGAATGTCCTACGCAGGTGCGTAGACGCTTTGACTGGACCAAGCTGACTCAACCCCCACGTGGGTGCGTATGGTAAGTCACGCGGGTGCGTGGCTTACTCTAAATGGACTTAGCCACGCGGGTGCATGGAGTGTCCTTCGCAGGCATGTAACATCAATCTTCGCCAAGTTTTTCTTTCGATCATGGAAGATTGCTGGATCATAAAATCTCATTACTTTAGCATTAGTTTCTGTTCCCGTGTTGATTTAATGGCTTCTGACCTGCGGAACACACGTATTAATAAAATCTGTTTCTTTTTCACGTATTTCGGTCTGAAAGCCACATAAATTGGAGATAAAATGATACCAAAACATGTATGATTTTCCACATATCAAAATACCCTACACTTGCGCTTTGTTTGTCCCCAAGCAAACTGCAAAATAAATGTCTTCAACCAGGCCTTATCTCAAATAAACTCTCTAGAAACATGCAAGCTATCAATAGCATTAAAGATCCATAAACTATGAATTTGAAGCCAAAAGAAGAAACAATGAGACGACAAGATGCAAAAAAGAATAGAACAGTAATGTCAATAACTTCCCACCTAATTACATGAGACAACACCTCATAGTTTTCACTCATCACTCATGTGTACAGGCTCATGTGTTTTCACAAATTTCGCTCAATGCCACACATGTTAAAAGAATATGAGCATATGCTTGAGAGTAAATGACACAGCCATCACTCAATGTTTGAAGATAGAGCACATAAAGGTCTTAATAGGCTGTAGTGAGGCTAGGCAAAGGGCATGAGAAATATATGGTCGAGAATGGGATCCAAGATCAAGTAGCAAACAATAGAAGCGAGTAACCAACATGGGACCAAATAAATCACTGAGAAACCCAAGCAAACTGGCTTGATTTGTCACATCTAATTGCAGCTCTGAAGGAAAGGTATTCATTTCACTCTCTTATTCTAATTCCATCTCTTTTATTTTTCTTTTTATTTTTTCTTTTTTTTATATAGCGCTGAATTTTCTGACATCAATTGTATGAAATCTGTACCCAAAAAGAACTCTCTTAACCACAAAAGCATCGCCGCAGTACAACACTAGATAAGTCAGGAAGAACACAAAAGCAGAGTATTACACCTGACTCGAATGCTATCGAAACAATGCATAATCATCAAGACTCAAAGAGGATAAACTAACAAACAAACATATGATCCCAGATAAATCCCTAAAGCTTACTACTGAATCACGATCCCAATTCCGGTCAAACGAAAGACAAAAGGATTATTTGGCTGATAGTGTGGGTTGTCACCGAAATGAAAGGCCAAGGCTCAAAAGTGGGGAATCTGAGGGAAATAATGAAGGTAAGGATGTCAATGGGGAAAGGGGTTTTCTAACTGTGCCTTTATATTAGTTGTAGATTCTCAAATGATGTGATCTTGGCATGTATTTAACAAACAAGTTCTACCTTAATCCAATTAACACCAACAAATTCACACCGAAAGAAATAATGAGCATTAAATATGAATACTAGATTGGCTCAAATTCTCACGAAACGAATGTACATGGTTGTTTGGGCTTAAACATGCAATTTCGAAGCGTGACATGAAAATCAAACCACCTGTTGCCACAAAGAAAATCTCAAAGTCACTTGCACAACTTCACATACATAGAGAAGGGAACAATACTACTACGAGTCTCACATGCAAAAATAGAGAGAAAATTTTGAAAATCGGCCTATCTTTAGGCAAACATGCATTAGCTTCATTTAAGAACATGCAAAGCTTAAAATCAACCTTTTAATACCCCCACCCCACACTTA
Source organism: Centrapalus pauciflorus (assembly GCA_020465985.1). NCBI lineage: Eukaryota > Viridiplantae > Streptophyta > Magnoliopsida > Asterales > Asteraceae > Centrapalus > Centrapalus pauciflorus. The sequence goes on along the minus strand of JAANYP010003786.1, from coordinate 347,791 downwards.
TTATTGACAATGTCCTCAATGGCATGAACAGTTCAAGATAGCATGGAATAATGGAGATAGAAAAAATGGAACAGAAAAACTCCCCTGATACAGTTAAGCATGACCATGTCTGAACGATGAGGCTGAATTGACTGCTAGTGAGCATCTCCACCGTGGCCCGTCATGATAAGACATCTATCAACAAAAGTGAACAAGACATCTATCAAAAGCTACGAATGGGGTTTAGCTCATTTGGTAAGAGGGGTGTTATGTAAGTGAGAGGTCACGGGTTCGACTCCCGTCGGAGGCAAGTTGAAATTTAGGTGGAGAAAGTAATTTGGGGTAAAGTAGTAGTTTAGGAGTACGATAGTTTTCCGTTCAAAACAAAAATCTATCAAAAGCTGTCCAAGACTGATAACACTCTAACACACATAAATTTGACTTAACACGCATCAAACCATCACCCGCACTCATATCAAGCTATGTGACATCAGATACACTACTCCACACTCAATTCAAACGTACGTGATCATATGACACATCAACACACCGAAATATTCTCAAGACAATGACACCCCCTTTTCATAAATAAAGCATAATGTGTGACACCATGTGCATGCAAGAACTAGAACATAAATACTTAAATAAATCCATGAAAATATACGAAGAAAACATGGAAACACACCAAACTATAAGAACTCAAAAGCACACCATCTATGAATTTAATTACAATAAGCACACCACACACAAAGCAATTAAAAAAAATAAAACTAATAAGATAAAGTGAAAAAAACTAGAAATTATAACAAGCAAACATGCTTTCAAAACAAGACCACTAGCATCAATCATGCAATCCTAAGACACATACTCAATGCACGTGCTACTTATTTAACCATATAATTTTCAAAATTTAAATTAACAATTCAACACATCAATCAAAACAAATTAAACATAAAATGAAAAACTTAATATGCAAATGAAAGTATCTAAGGGTTACCACCCGAAATAGCTTGTTTTGACGAGTCTCTAGCTTGACTCGTCCACACGGCCCTTAGATTGGTAAAACGTACCTGGGAAACGAGCTCGCAAACCTTTCATACCCACTAAAGCAATGTACTCACCAACCGGATCCTCATGTTCAAAATTAAACTTCAGAAATTGACAAGTTGGTTTTTTTGTGATCTTCTCTACCTTCTTCTTTCGCTTTCTTGGCTTCTTCGATTTCCCTTTCCTCTTTACCGAGCTTGAAGGTACCTGTCCATCACAAACAACAATAGAATCAGATTCAAGAATATCAAGCTTATCATGATCAATATGAAAAGGATTAGATGGTGATGGTTCTTCAAACAAAGCAAATATATAGTCATCAATTGGGATATCATTCTCATCAATGTGCATCTGCCAATCTACTCCAAGCAAGCAAGCAATCTCCCGCAAATCTCTATCAGCATCAAACTTGTTCGTAGCATGCATAACCTGCGTAGGATCTAACTCAACACATGGTGCATAAGTAAATATAGAGAAAAGTGAGTAATGCAGAAATGGATACAACGGGTTAGCTTTCACCATACGGAATGTATTCTCCTCATCTCTCACTCTAATGGTCAACTCCATAGATGGGACATCTATCAATGCTCTAGCCGATGTAAGAAAGGGTCTACCCAAAATGAGGGGATTACCACTCGAGCTATCCATGTCTAACACCTCTAGATCAACAACGAACTCAAATATATCAACCTTCAATCTAACTCCCTCACAAATCCCTACAGGCTCTCTCAAAGAACTATCGTTTAGTTGCATGGCTACCAAAGAAGGCTTAAGGGTTCCCAAATCAAGCTGTTGGCAGGAGCAATAACATTAATGCTGGAGCCTAGATCGGCTAAAGCATTGCTGAATACAGCCCCCTTTATATGTGATAATGAAACTACCAGGGTCGGCCTTACCTTGGATGTATATAGGAGGAGGGACATATGCGGTACTTTCTGAAGCGTTCAGATGCGTCTCGTGCATTAAAGCCTCCCGTTCCTTCTTTAATGGGGGAGAATAGAAAGAAGTAGAAGAAGGAACATCCTTGGGGTGCTCATCATCATGCACAGTAATGGCATTGACTTGAGTAGGACCCTTGTCTTTAAGATTACCTCTTGGATTCGGCTCAGTGTTACTAGGAAGTTCATCAGCATTCTTAACATTCCTCGATTGTGCTAGATGTACCACTTGTGTCTCAAGAGCTAGAATAGCAGCCTGCTGATTTCTAGACAACGCTTCTTGATTAGCCATAAAATTCATCATCATCTCCTCGAGGTTTGACTTTGCGGGTTGCACGGGCTGAGACTGATGATTCTGATTAGGGAAGTGGGCATTATGGAACTGACTGGGATTAGAATTAAGCTGAGAGAAAGAAGAAGATTGTCCCTGATGATATCCCTGGTTATTCCCTTAGTGAGGGTTAAATTGGGGGCTCTGCATCACGTGAGGACGAGGATGAGCGAAACCAGGAGATGGTTGGTTCTAAGCTCGAGAAAAATTCAGAGTAGGTTGGGCATATCTAGCCATGCCTCCACCATAATCTCCTGCCGAGTATTATACCTACTCTTATTTGGGTAAGAAAAACTAGCTTGGCACTTATAGCCATCCACCAAAGTGCTCACATCCTTGTTGTACTGCGTGTACAACAACTGGAGATGACTGTGGATGACTAGTCTGTGTGAGGATATTAATCTTAGCTGTGAGGGCAGTTATAGCAGCAACTTGCTTTGAATCAGAAGCTCCCCACCCAAAATAGTCACTCGGTGTCTGAGTTTGGCTTAAGTTTTGAGTCATCGGTGACCGGTTGGTTAAGCTCAAGCATCGTCCTCCGGTCTCCTATTGTGAAAGATGAGGACTTGGAAGAAGATGAAGAAGGTGAAGAAAGTGAAGGACTAGAAAACGGAGGTAATTGAACACAAATGTCTACGTGACCTTCCTCCACCGGATGAGAAATAGTATGGTCAGTAGAATCTGATAAACTAGAAAGTCCAACTAAAAGGTGTGATTGCTAACGAAGACGGTTTAAAAATGCTTGCTCATGTTCGGAATATGGGCTGACGATGTTAAGATTACGACGAGTCATACACCGAACTCCCTTCAAAAAAAGACGAAAACAGACAGAAAATTTAACTTTTCAGGGGAGTTACCCCTTAAAAGTATCATTTAAATTACCAGCGTTGGTTATTTCTTAAAGCTCACACCATTTCCCCAACAATGGCACCAAAAACTTGATGCGTGCAAAACACACCTCAGGTTTTAATAACTGTTGGGAAATAATCTAAGTATGTCAAGCTGTTAGTTAGATTTCTCAAGCTGTTAGTAGTATTTCTGTGTAATTACAAAGTTTGAGCTGCCAGTTCAACAAACTTGAGCTGCTAGTTCAAAAGTTCAAGCTGCCAGAGTTAAAAGTTCAAGCTGCTCATCAGATTGATAACAGAATGTGCTGGAATTCAGGAAGTGATATATATTTCAAGATTTAAAGATCTTCCAAGCATATCTACTACCAGAGAAATCAGAGTCCGTTAAGGAAAACAAATCATAAGGCTATAAATATAGATAGACTAGGTCTTTCTATTGTAATCGTGGTGCTTAAGTTTTTTGATTATTGTAATTGCATTCTGATAAGTTTCTCAAGCCTCTAAGGTTGTAAAACCCTAAGAACAATCTGTGTTCTTCGTCTAATCAAAACAGATTAGAGGTGATTGTAATAAGAGATTTTGGCAATATAAAAGTTTTGATATTGGTTATGTTTATTTGAATATGTGTTCTTTATTGTTCTGAAGTTTTCTTATAACAAGTTAAGTGTTATTCCGCAAACTTCTTAATTGGACTTTAATTCAAAACAATGTTATTGGTTTAAACTCTGATCTATTATAACCAGTTAATCTTAGGTGATTTTGATTCTGACAAGTGGTATCAGAGACACAGGTTTTTATTAGTTATTCTTTGTTTTCAAAGTCAGAAACTTTCTTCGTTTAAAATTTTGTTTTTCTGCAATGGAGTTTGAAAATAGCAGTAGTGGATCTAGGCAAGGACTCAAAGTGCCTATGCTCAAACCCACTGAGTTCGGGATGTGGAAACTCAGGATTCAACAGCACATTCAATTTATTGACTATGCCCTATGGGAAGCTGTTGAAAATCCTCCTGCAGTTGATCCTGAACAAGATGCTGAGGCCAAACCAAAAAGAACACCTCCATAAACTGAGATTGAAAGAAAGGGTAGAATGAATGAAGTCAAAGCTCTTACTCTTTTACAAATAGTCATTCCTAACGCTTATCAACATCAGTTTAAAAAGTTCTATACTGCTCATTCTCTTTGGCTTGCTTTAGAGAAAAGATTTGCTGGAAATGCTAGCACCAAAAGGAACCAAAAGGACCTTTTAAAACAGCAGTATGAAAACTTTTATGGTGGCAAGAATGATAACCTTACTCAAATTTTTGATAGGTTTAATAAGCTGATAGGTGAGTTGGAGAGTGCTAAGGTCAGCCTGGATCAAGATGAAGTGAACAGAAAATTCCTCAGATCTCTTGGTGAAGAATGGAAAGTCTATGCTGCCCAATGGAGAACCAACGACACTCTAGATGAAATAGAGTTGGACGACCTCTACAACAGCCTGAGAGTGTTTGAATCTGAAATTGAAAATAAAAAGAAATCTTTTTCTTACAATCAAAACACTGCTCTGCTGTCATCAGCATTAACTGATAAATCAAACTGCTGTGACTCTTTTTCAGGTGCTGATGGTAACTCTTTTGAAGTTCATTATGGAGCATTTGTAGCAAGTGATGGACTTTTTGCTCTTAATTTTGAAGATCTGGAACAAATCCATCCAGATGATTTAGAAGAGATGGACTTAAAGTGGCAACATGCTATGTTTACTGTGAGGGCCAAAAGATTTCTGAAAAGGACTCGCAGACCAAACTTTCAATCCAGAACAGAAGGCAAGCCAACATTTGACAAATCAAAGGTTGAGTGCTTAAAATGTCACAAACTTGGTCATTTTGCCAGAGAGTGTAGATCACAAGGTCAGCAGCCACCAAGACCCCAACAAACCAGTCAAACATCATCTTCACAAGCTCTTGTCTCTCAAGAAGACAATGTATTTGACTAGAGTGATCAAACAGAAGAGGAGTTTCAGAATCAAGCTCTTATGATAGAAACTACTACTGTCACTTACACTGAACTACCATCTGAGGTAAATGCTAAACTCTGTTCTCAAACATGCAAAAAATATGGTTAAAAAGTATAGAGATCATAATGAGAGCATGTGCAAAACTCTAGCTAAGATGGACGAGAGGAGATATGAGTATATGCAGGCAATAGAGGATCTTGAAAAACAGATCAATGACTATAAGGATAATGAGATTCAGATGGGACATGATAGAACATATCATGAGTGGGAGAAAAAGGAACTAAATGAGAAAATAGAGACCCTAAATAAAAAATTAGATGAGGCTGACCAGAAGGTGTTAGAAGCTAATAAGAAAGTAGAATCAATAAACATAGACTTGGGCAGCTTCAAGCTGGCCAATCAAAAGCTAGAACACCTAATGGAAGTCCAATTCAAAAATAGTGTAAAATCTCAACTCAATCCCAAGGAAGGAATAGGATATAATGCTACTCCACCTCCATACAACAATAAATGCATTCATCCTGTGAGTGAAGTTGCTGATAGGTTTGTGAATGAACCATTAGATGAGAAAATGAAAACTATAGATCCTATCCTTGAGGACAAGCCTGAACCTAAAGAAGAATTAGTTTCCAATGAAGGCTGTAAGAGAAAGGAAGCTGAGAGTGACTCCAAAACCATGAGTGCACATATAGAACCTCATGTTTCCAACTCTATCAGAACCAACAGTCTGAAAGGAAAAGAGAAGATGAGTGAATGCAATCATGCTCCACAGAAGACTGTACCTTCTAACTGTAATATTGCATCTTCTTCCAAAATAACTAAGAAGGGTAAAAAATGTTCCAGTATGCACATGCCAAAAGCATGGTGTCCAAAAGTTTCTAACACAGCAGCAGGTAAGGGGAAATCAAAGGAACAAGAACCAGTTATGGTCACACAAAACCGGTTCCCCCATCAAAACAATAAAAAGATGTTTCCACTGTGGCAGTAAAAACCATTTGGCCAGGCATTGTTTATATAAACCATCTGGTGCAAAACAGACTGTGTTTCAAAAACATGCCAATGCTCAAAATTCAAAAGTTACAAAGGCCTCAAAACCTGTCACCCCAGTTCCAAAGAATACAGTTGATCACGGGTTCTTAAAAGTCAACAAAGAGCAGCCTGTACACCAAAAACAAACTTTAATGAAATCTAAATTAAGCATGAAAAGGGTTTGGTGTGTCAAAGGCAAAAACCCAGTTCAAACTGCTAATATAGAAGTTGAAACTGTTAAGTCAAAAGTTGGAACTGGTAGTGCAAATTCTGAAACAACTAACAGTCAACATCCAGTTCCAACTGCTAAGTCAAAAACTGGAACTGGTAGTGGATCATCTGAGACTGTTAAAGAAAAGAATGGAAAGAACACCTGGATACCTCATGTCATAACTAAATACTCCTCACAGAATCCCCCAGTGGATCTCACCATGTTTAAAAAAACACAAACAGTATTTAGTTATGTCAATGCACAAGGACAACCCAAAACCAATTTGGTTTGGGTTTACTCCACTACTAACTGAGCTTTCTTTTGTGCAGGGCAACCACGGACCCAACGTAAGACAAGATGGCATATGGACAGTGGATGCTCTAGGCACATGACAGGGAACTCTGAATGCTTGTCAAATTTCAAAAGCTTTGAAGGAGGTTTTGTTGCATTTGGTGTATATTTCCAAATGAGGTAAGGTAAGAGGTAAGGGTACTGTCAAAGCAGGCAATATGATATTTAATGATGTTTTGTATGTTGAACAGCTGAAGTATAATTTACTAAGTGTGTCTCAAGTTTGTGACAAACAAAATATTGTTTTGTTCACAGACTCCGAATGCATTGTCCTCTCAAAAGATTTTGAAATACCTGAAAATCTTGTTTTACTCAGAACACCAAGAATGGACAATGTCTATTGTTTAGACATAGAACTTTTATCCAAATCAAATACTTTAAGTTGTTTAATATCCAAAGCATCATCAAATGAGTCTTCTCTTTGGCACAGAAGGATGTGTCACATGAACTTTATATCCATGAATGTTTCAGTTAAAAAGAACTTGGTAAGAGGTTTACCACAGAAGGAGTTCATATGTGATGATCATTGTGTGGCCTGTCTCAAAGGCAAGCAACACAAAACTTCTCGTAAGGCCAAGGAAGTAAATTCAATCTCATCCGCTCTTCATCTTATTCATATGGATCTTTTTGGTCCAACATCTGTCTTGATTTTGAATAAAAGAGAATATTGTTTAGTCATTGTTGATGATTTCACCAGGTTTACATGGGTTTATTTTCTTAGGACTAAGGATGAAACTGCTGAGTTGGTCAAATTCTTTATTCTAAAAATTGAAAACCAATCTAACTTAAAAGTTAAGGTGATCAGGTCAGACAATGGAACTGAATTTAAGAATCATATCCAAAACAGTTTTCGTGAGTCAAAAGGAATTGCAAGACAGCTTAGTGCAGCTAGAACTCCACAACAAAATGGTGTAGCTGAAAGGAAGAATAGAACACTAATAGAGGTTGCTAGAACCATGCTAGCTGATTCCAAATTGCCAATGACTTTCTGGGCAGAGGCAGTAAATACAACCTGTTATGTTCTAAATAGGGTTCAAGTTGTTCAGTCACAAGGGAAAACTCCCTATGAATTATTCCACCACAGGATTCCCTTAGTAGCTTTTCTAAAACCTTTTGGCTGCTCATGCACTATCCTCCATACTAAAACTCACTTAGGTAAGTTTGAAAGTAAGGCTGAAGAAGGATTCTTTGTAGGATACTCTATTCAAAGCAAAGCCTATAGGGTATATAACAATGTGTCTAAAACCATTGAAGAAAATGCCAATGTTGAGTTTAATGAAAACACTGCAAATGTCAAAGGCACTGGTCCTGATTGGTTGTTTGATTTAGATTCACTAACAAATTCTCTGAGCTTTGTTGAGTATTCTGCAGGAGCTGTTGGAAACAATGTTGAAACTGCCAGTACAAACATTCAAGCTGTTGGCACAAAGTTTCCAACTATTGAAGATTCTGATAAATGGGATGACTATACTGTACTACCACTTCTCTCTTGTGACCCTCCTGGGGTCCTGATTGACCAAGAAGACATACATACAGAGTATTTCTGTGTAATTACAAGCCGAAAATAATCTAAGTATGGAAATAATCTAAGTATGTCAAGCTGTTAGTTAGATTTCTCAAGCTGTTAGTAGTATTTCTGTGTAATTACAAAGTTCGAGCTGCGAGTTCAACAAACTCGAGCTGCTAGTCAAAAAGTTCAAGTTGCCAGAGTTAAAAGTTCAAGCTGCTCATCAGATTGATAACAGAAAGTGCTGAAATTCAGGAAGTGATATATATTTCAAGATTTAAAGATCTTCCAAGCATATCTACTACCAGAGAAATCAGAGTCCGTCAAGGAAACAAATTAGAAGCCTATAAATATAGATAGACTAGGTCTTTCTATTGTAATCGTGGTGCTTAAGTTTTTTCATTATTGTAATTGCATTCTGATAAGTTTCTCAAGCCTCTAAGGTTGTAAAACCCTAAGAACAATCTGTGTTCTTCGTCTAATCAAAACAGATTAGAGGTGATTGTAATCAGAGATTTTGGCAATATAAAGGTTTTGATATTGGTTATGTTTATTTGAATATTTGTTCTTTATTGTTCTGAAAGTTTTCTTAAAACAAGTTAAGTGTTATTCTGCAAACTTCTTAATTGGACTTTGATTCAAAACAAGGTTATTGGTTTAAACTCTGATCTGTTATAACCTATAATCTTAGGTGATTTTGATCCTGACAATAACTAAATGAACCCAAAGTATTTACACAACTGGCAGTGTACCAATCGTGTGCAATATAGCTTTAAGAATAACCTAGGATTTATCGAACTCAAGGAACGGAACAGAGAACAGAGACTCTAATACTACAACCTAAACCTATATTTAGCTATTTCAGACCTTTTTGATGGAATTAACAACTAAGATAATAAAAACAATTAACTAAATAACTAATTTAAACTAAGTACCGCAAGAGTAAAATTTAATCTAATTTTTTCGCTTTTTCAAATTAAATAAAAACTAATTCTAGCAAACTCGGATTATACTAAATAACGATCGCAAACAACTAATGACACTAAATAAAACGAATTAAACAAACTAAAACAAAATCAAAGCAAAATTGACTTAAGCATGTAAAGAACGATGATAAATCAAAGTTACAAAACTCTTATATTACAAAAGTGTCACCCACTTGGAATTAGAAAACTATTATTAATTAGCGATGAATTGAATTGATTGACTTAAAACAAATCGGTAAATAACCAATTATAAATTCAATTAAGCTCGAATTTTGGTTTAATTTACCGATTAATTAATTACTTCAAGTTAAATTATTTTATATTTATAACCATGTGTTGAAAACAAAGCAACTAATCCAATCTCCAATATTAACCAATATATCTTATTATCGCAACACAATGCATAAAGATAATCGATTAACACCGAAATCCAACTAATTAACTTTGTCACTTTAAAAAGTCAAACTTTACGGTTTATTAACCCTAGACCTGACAATTCGTGTATTCGTGTCGTGTAACAGGTCAGACACGAATTTTACACGACACGAATTTGCCAAACCTGTACACGACACGAAATAAAAAATGTGTCTGGTTATGAAACCTGTACACGACACGGAAAAAATTCGTGTTACCTGTGACACGACACGCAATTTAGCCGTGTCACACGAAAACACGAATACACAACCTGTAAACGAATTAGACACGAATTTTTAACAAAAATATGAACTTATAAATCAAAAATTCCATCTTCCAAAACATCTAATTCCAAGTTTCCAACATCCAAAACATATAATTTTATTTGAATTTTGTGTCTTAGACGTGTCAGGCGTGTCTTAGACGTGTCATCCGTGTCACACGTATTTTACATGTGTCTTATACGTGTTTATACAGTTAAATTCGTGTTTGACACGTGTAAGACACGAAACACGAATTTTAAAAACAGGTCAACCTGGTTTGACATGAAACACGAGTTTACCAAGCCTGTACACGAAAATTTCGTGTCGTATACGTGTCGTGTCTGTCGTCTCGTGTCCCATATTGCCAGGTCTAATTAACCCTATTATCGCAACAAAATGCCTAAGAATTACAAATGCATAAAATTCTAGATTAACAATCAACTTTCAAATCATTATCACAATACAATGCCTAGAAGAGATAATCAACTACTAATTTTCCATTCAAAGCATCGTTATTTTTTAAAAACGCAGACTTAATTAACACTTTATTTTCGCAAACAATGCTAAAAGATTAATAAAAATCTGATTTTTAACAATAAAACATGAAATAATCAAGAATCTGACAAATATAAACCAAAACTCTTCAATCAATCCAATATTATACCAACTAATACATAGAAATCATTATTCCAAACGAGTGAACAAGAAATCTACATTCATATCCAAAACCGAAACTAAACACAAACAAATGTTAAACATGATTAAATCAGGGAGTTAAGGAACGATTATACCAAATTTATAGCTATCCATGCGAAATCAACTCCAAAATCGAACCAAATGCTTGAAAACTTGAAGAATAATGAAAACCTAAAAGATTAATAAAAATCTAATTTTTAACAATAAAACATGAAATAATCAAGAATCTGACAAATATAAACCAAAACTCTTCAATCAATCCAATATTATACCAACTAATACATAGAAATCATTATTCCAAACGAGTGAACAAGAAATCTACATTCATATCCAAAACCGAAACTAAACACAAACAAATGTTAAACATGATTAAATCAGGGAGTTAAGGAACAATTATACCAAATTTATAGCTATCCATGCGAAATCAACTCCAAAATCGAACCAAATGCTTGAAAACTTGAAGAATAATGAAAACCTAAAAGATTAATAAAAATCTAATTTTTAACAATAAAACATGAAATAATCAAGAATCTGACAAATATAAACCAAAACTCTTCAATCAATCCAATATTATACCAACTAATACATAGAAATCATTATTCCAAACGAGTGAACAAGAAAACTACATTCATATCCAAAACCGAAACTAAACACAAACAAATGTTAAACATGATTAAATCAGGGAGTTAAGGAACGATTATACCAAATTTATAGCTATCCTTGCGAAATCAACTCCAAAATCGAACCAAATTGCTTGAAAACTTGAAGAATAATGAAACCCTAAACTAATCTATGATTAAATACGTCAAAAAACGAGAGAAGATCTCTGAAAATCTCCCAAAACCGTCTCAAATTCAGCCAAAATCGATTCTGCCTCCATCTGTTGCGAACTAGGGTTTTAAAAACGAAATTAAGGTATAATGTGTGAGGTAACATCGTTTTACACAAGTACGTGCAAGAGATAATGACTCAGTCGCTTATAGATGATTAATTAAATAAACCGAATAAATAGGGACTTAATTCCAATATCGAATATTGTAGGGGCTAAATTGTCAAGGGGTGATAATTAATGTGTCTTATTAGTTATTAATACATGATAATTAATAATCTAATAACTTCCTATTAATCATTTAATTATCGAACCAAATAATATTTAAACTAATTTGTGAAACTTGTAAAACTGATAAAGTCTCACACTTTAATTTTATAAAATCGAAACATATATACATATATTTTTTAATAAATGTTTAAATATTAATAACCAAACACTTTTGATTTATTGATTCGATTTTAACGCATTTAATTTAATCATTTGAGTTTAATCGTGAATTAAACGACACGATGGAATAAACCATCCATGGCTTCGGCTACCACATCATAGCCGAGAGGTCATGGGTCTCAACCCATTGCCGAAATCTCAAGGCTTGATTTCGCGAACCGAAACTTTTAATTCTCGACTTTAATTAATTAAACACTTTAAACAATCAAATATCAACTAAATAAAACGAACTAAGGTTTCAAAATCTCGAGTTCCGAGAAACTCCAAGGTGGGCCGAGAATCACCATGGTGTTTCCAAACCCTTTGGTCGATTTTCTCCAAGCCGAATCAAAAACTTAAACGTTGTAATTATCGATTTCGATCGTTTAAAATTTTAAGAACGTTAGACATAAATACACGAATAATACTATCATCCTTTTGGTGGCTCGGACACCACTGTTGGGAATTCGTATCGGTTTTCCATAAAACATAAACTTTTAATTGTATTAAATGCACAACAGAAGCTTTTTAAAATTTATGAATTCCGTACACGAATCACCAAGTAAAACATAAGATAAGTAAACGATTAAGCATAAAAAAATCACACATTTGTAGTTGATAACAAAAATACTCGAATGAGACGGTTTCGGTGATGACACGATCGAGCGGCGCCATGTACGCAATTAAACACATGAAGAACGAGACAAAACCAAACAACTATTGGTTGGGTTTATTTCGGCGGAAAAAACACACCTCACACATCTATGCGTTTTTGTGTTTTTGATGTATGTGTGTATCACCAAAAACCCACAACACATTTGTGTTTTTTCATGCCTTCATGCATGTATGTATTCGTGTGTATGTGTGTGTGTATATATATCGGGGTGGGTTCAATGGAAAACCTATATGCATCGGAAAACCCGGAAACCACTTTATAGCCATTGGATCAGGTGATGCATCACGCAGAAAATCGATGCATCACACGGGAATTGTGATGCATTTGTGGTGGTGCATGGAGGTTTTCCGATGCATGTTGGTTTTCCATTGAACCCCCCCCCCCACACACACACACACTCTCTCTCTCTCTATATATATATATATTAAACTCTAATATAATTATTTATATATCTATTAAATAATATTAATCTTTTATATATTATCTAATAATACATAAATAACTAGATAATTATTTATAATTATCTCTGTTTATTTGTTTATAATTATCCATCTAATTAGATGATAATATCAATTCAAATATCGGTGTGATACTCAAGTGTTTTACAATATTGATGTCATCTTTACACACCATACATTAACAGTAATTAAGGTATGTTTACTAACTTATTTATCATGTTTAATGATCCTTAGACGGATCCAGTGACAGTTTATAGTGAATTTTAACACTAGTACAAGAACAATCTTTTACCCCGGTTTTTTTCGTAATAGACCCCGGTTTTTAAACCGGGGTAGAAGGGGGGGGGGGGGGGGAGGGGAGATAGTTGACGTAGGACATAGGCCCCGGTTTTATAACCGAGGTAGAAGGGTATTTAACCTCGGTTCCTTGATAAGCAACCGGGTTTGAAAGTTTCTGACTCTCTTTATAATTACTAGAAGCTCCCTTTTCGGCCCAGGTTTAGATTAAAAAACGTTTTTTAATATATATATATATATATATATATATATATATATATATATATATATATATATTACAGTGCTATTACAATTTCCAAAACCTGTAATATTTCTAAACAAAATGCTTCCTAACAGCTTCATGACTAACATAAATCAACCATCATTGTTTAACAAAATGTAAGTACTACAAACTCAACTAGGAAAACTATATATCATTTGTATCAAAATAAGGTGTAGCCTCCCAAAGAGCACACCTGAACAGAGGAAGCAATATAAGAAAATGAGAAGACTGACCATTCTAGGCGTACCATGTAGAAGTATGAAATGGAATTTGATGTAGCATAGAAGGTTTGTATTTGTATTCAACCTTAATATAGAGATATGTAGGATGCCATCTGCAAGACACAAAATCTAGCGAATGACAAAAAATACATAACACAACACCAATGGTAAGCAGTAGATATAGCATAGATTGTACACACAATGAACAGAAAAACACAAATCCTCCTTTTCCCACACTACCACATCCAATTATAAAGTAGATTGATGATGGTGCAAGAACATCATTAATTTTATACATTTTTGGCATAATATTTTCTGATTGAAAAAAAGAAGAAGAAGCATGTCTTCCTTTTTATGAGTATGGAAGTCTAAGTAACTTACTTCTTTGCATCTGCTAATAATATGTAATGGAGGCAGAAGTTATAGCAAGGGAGCAGCTAGTGATGATGCATAATATCTACTTTTAAACTCAGTGCTTAACTAATGATATATGATAGTCTCTCTCCCTCCCAAGAGCATTTTTAACACATCTGATTATAACCATGTTCTGTAAAAGTTGTCACTTCCAAGAAGTTTCTAAATGAAGATATTATTATGAAATAGAAGTGAATCATATAAAAATCAATGCTAAACAAAATGCCCACTATAATAAAAAGTAAGTTGAAAAGAGAAATCACTTTGAATTCTCATTCTCTGTTGTAGTAATATCATTTTTTGAGAAGTGAAGCTTCTTACCATGTAATAGATGCAACACCAGCAAGCAATATAAAAACTCTTTAATGGTGTTACAAGACATCAATCCTACAAGAGCTCTGCATACTGAAGTATTTACCATCTAAATATATTAAAAGTAAATTATAAATTTGACTAAATTGTCTGACATTAAAAATATAATTACATAAATTATAATTTATACAAATCACGGTATCTCTTTTTTCCCCTCAAATGGCTGCTCAAATCATAGCAAATCTGCATCATGAAAGCAATAAATAGTATGCGTTGTAACCACAATAATTATGTACTAACAACAAAATAGAAAAGTAATAAACACATCTTAAATTCATAAGTACAGTTAGAAGCTTGGCCAACAAATCAGTAGATGACAGTCACTCTATTGTGAATCTATGGTACTATTATAATGGTAATGTTTTATATAATTTATGTTCTTAGCACCACTCGTTATTTTTATTTTTTCTTATGAATCTGCCCATCGAGATCAAGCCATGTACGTGCCACCAAAGTTTCATGGCATCAAGATTAAATCACCCTTGTGTAAAATGGAGTTTATGGTCTGGCTTGTGCTATAAAGCAGCCACCAAGCTAACGAGATCAGAAAATATGAGAGCCAACAGAACAAATAAAGTTTGCAGCATGCCCTAATTACAAAACACCAATTTGGGGACCGGATACCAGAACACCATATCCAAGAAACAATAGCAGAGCCATTACCCAAGCAGCACCATAACCTAAACCCACTTGACTAGAACCAATGAACATCGACATTTATTCCATTCAGACCTACAATTTGATAAATATTGAATACTAACACAAATACTCATGCAAAATTGGAAGAAATAAATCCCTAATTGTCAAATACATTGATGTTTATGAACAACATATTCATCTTTGTGTTTAAACATTCTACAAAAACTCACGAGTAGAAGCAGATGATGTTTATAAAAAACAGATTCCACAATCCACATTCGTCAAAAGCCTTTCAGATCCAGCCACCCATTCATCACTGTATAAATCAGTTAACAATTTAAGACTAAATGATTACATCGAACTAAAACAAATAAGAATCCAAGATACTAATATATAAATATTTGCAAATTGAGAACCAAATGGATTCAAGTTTTGAGTATTCTACATGAAATCAAAATCCACAGTCTGTGACCAAAGAAATCAAAGCAACAAGTTCAAGAACCAATTAATAGTCAAAGAACTCAATCTGAAACCTAAACATCCAAAAACTTGTAACCTCAACACCAAAATTTGTACCCTAAGCATCCAAGACTTGTAACCTCAAAACCAAAATCTTTAACCTAAACACCCAAGATTGTGACCTAATCACCGAAAAATAACAAACCTGAGAGGGGTGACGAACATTGACGGTGACAGCAAAGGGAGAACGAATAACGCGTATCATGACGATGACGGACGCGACATATATTGTGCGAAGGCCGATTTCAATGGATTGGGAAGAGTATGAAGTGACATGAGAGAAGGGGATGCCAGCGGATATCAACGACGAGGGCAAGAGAACGTAGAGAGGAAGGGATGTCATCGCCGGTAAGGGTGGGGGTGGGAGGCGTTGATGGAGACGAGAATTTAGAGAGTGCTTCCTTCTATTTTTTTGACTAAAAGTGAAGTACAAGAAATAGAAATGGGTGCGAGAGCGGGATAATTCCCCCCAAAAAAATTTAGACTTAACCTAGGTTTCTTGTAGGAGAGTCGTGGTAGATGTTAATGAAGAGTTTTAACCGGTTCGCTTGGAATAAACCGGGCTCTTTGTGTTTAAAAAAACACGGGACTTCTTCTACCCCGGTTTTTTAGCCTTTTTATGGATAACCGGGTTTTATTAAAGGGGGTTGAAAGGTCTTTTTGTAGTAGTGTAAGCATCCGTTGCGAGTGTCTATAAACACAATAGTGCTTCGTTTAACTCCAAGCAAAACTTGTCCATAACTAAGACTTCACATTTGTTGCATATGGATCTATTTGGTCTAGCAAGTGCTCAAAGTCTGGAAGTTAAACATTATGGTTTAGTGATTGTTAACTAATTTTATAGATATACTTGGATATTTTTTTCAGGACAAAGAATGAAGTTGTGAGAGAAATAATAAATATTATCAAAAATATAAAAGTGTTCAAAGATTCCAAGGTGAAATGTCTAAGAAGCAACATTGGTATCGAGTTTAAAAACTCTGTGCTTGAGTCATTTTGCTTTGAGAAAGGAATCAAACCCTAAACCACACGTTGATTGATGTTACAAGAACAACACTACAAGAAAAACAGTAATTTGCGACGAAAAAAGTCGTCGCTAAAAGTCCTTTTGTCATCGCAAAAAAACCTTGTACGACGACATGTCGTCGCAAAAGGTTCGTCGCCAAATGTCCGTAGCAGAAGACTTTCTGCGACGACTATGTCGTCGCTAAATGAGACGACTCTTCCTATTCAATTTAGTACACAAGCAGTTTATACAGCGTGCTGGTCTCCTCTCTCACCCAGTCACCCTTCACGTTTTGCTTTCACATTCCCACTTGGTGATGTGACCACTCTATCATTAGTGTCTCCCTGCAAGTCCGCAACTGTGATTGTTGATACAATATAGAATTATATAAGGGTTAATTATTAAAAAATATAATCTTTTTTTGTATAATGATTATATAACATTAATATAAAAAATCAGTTAGTTCGGTGCATGACTAGTTAAAGAGAAAACAAGTTGTTTTCTAATTTGGTTAGGTTATCGAAAGTTTTTTCCATATATATAAAACATTACCATATGTCCATACACTACAACAAAACAAGCCTATTGCAACCTTGGCAAAATGTTGCATTTGGCCTTAAAAAAGTTGCATTATATCTAAAGCAACCATTTATCAAGAGTTGCATTATGTCCCCTTGCATTAGGTCTAATGTAACCTTTTTGGTGGAATATGCAACCTTTTTTGAAAGAGTTACATCTATCATAGAAATGCAACCTTTTTAGAATGCAACCTTTTTATACTCAAATGCAACCTTTTTACAAGCAAATGCAACCTTTTTCTTATTCAAATGCAACTTTTTTTTCCATCAAATGCAACCTTTTTCAAACTCAAATGCAACCTTTTTTATTTTTGAATGCAACCTTTTTGACACTAAAATACAACTATTTTTAAACTCAAATGCAACCTTTTTTATGCTCAAATGCAACATTTTTTACATTCAAATGCAACTTTTTTAATTTTTAAATGCAACATTTATGAATTAGTTACAAAAAGTACAACCTTTTCATACATGTATACAATTAATAAGAATCACCAATTACCTAGAAAATGTCGATTACAATAATTAAAAGAGATCAAAATTTTTCACCAATTACACAAAAATCCCAAAACACAATATTTCATATAACAATTGTTAATTGTAATGACAAAGGGGTATCCAAATCCTCCAAAAAGGGTATCTAAATCCGCTAACATGATCACGATAGTAACTACCATCCAATGTGCTCGTGAAGAGAGATCGATCAGATGTGTGGCTGCTCGACTGCGATGGTAAACTGAAATCATTGGTTGTCATTTGTTCAACGTCAGTGTAACTGCAAATGTTACGAATTGGATATCGTAAAAGGGTTAGATTTCTTCGACCCAAAAGAGCCTCTTCACGATTCAATAAATAGCGTACATACCTTCTTTTGGGAATTCAGCAACCACACAAAAATCAGGCATTTGTTCCAATAGTTGACTTATAGTAATGAAACTGCATAATACAAACATTTTTTAAAAGAAAATACATATGTATAATAATGATGGTATAATGGAGTAGCATTATGCGTAAAGTATTCAAATAGTTGCATTACCTTGTCAAATCCAGACAAAATGATCTCATTTTCAACGGCATCTAAGCATTTGATTTGAGTACTCTCTTTCCTCTCTAACTTACCATTGTATCCAACTCCTTGAATCCACTTGAAAATTAATCCATCGTAGCTGCTAGAAACAATTTTAAGGCATCGTTTGACCATTTTATCTATGTACTATCCTCCATCAACACTAAACACATTCAAGAAAACAATAAATCAATAACAAAATTCAAGTATTAACACATAAAAACAATCTAAGAATTTAAACAGTTAGAACATAACACAACAAAACTTATATGTTTTTTAACTAGGAAGCATACATAGTGAAAGACAATTAAAAGAACATTTGAAAAATGTTCAACAACTAGGAAGCATACATAGTGGGTGACAACTAAAGTCTGTAACTTATATTAAATCAAAGGATGATCCTTTTAGCACCAAATGGAATCTATTCCAATATAACATAGTTTTTGAGTTGATCAATTTGACTGTCTGTTTAAATGGATATATTGACATATATAGTCTAACTGATTTGAAAAATGGAAGCATTGTGACATAGAAGTTTGAAAACCTAAATGGTGAAATTGGAGCAATGCCAAGTACTGTCTTGATTTTAGTCAACCTACAATACCCAGCTATGCATTCACCTGTGCGTACTGCCTCTTCACTTCCTTTCCATGATGAATACACTTAATAATGTGTATGCTACCTATCATAAATTTGAGTTTTGTTTTAGTGATTATAGCCAAGCTGAATGATGTATGTGTTGGTTTTTGTTAGCTGGGTATGACCAATGTAGGGGAAAGTCAGCCACCTCTTTCAACAGCATTGACCGGAAGGCCATCAAAATCAAATAGCATGCTACAATCGATACCACCAAGCAAAACATCGTTCAGGACCCCAGTAGGTATACCTACAATCCTTAGCTTTAATAGTCAAATAAAAATCCAAGATTCATAAGGCAAAGCACAAGGCTATGAGTTTATGACTATGTTGCAGAAAAGTTTCAATTCATAATTTCTAATTCGCACTAAATCACAATGGTTAGGAATTACAGGTAACTAAAATGACTCATCAGGAGTAATTGTACAAACTAGAAACAACAATTGGAACATACACGAACACAAACACAACACAAACAACACGAACACAACCATTTATGATTTTGAATCAGAATCAGACCCTTTTTTGGACTCAACAACACGAACACAACCATTTCTGATTAAGATTTAAAGAATAACAAATATATATGACAAATCTATAAACAGATTTGAAGTATTAAGCATAAAAAAATCAACAAATATAAATGATAGTTCTACCATCAAAGACTCCAAGTCACAACAAGCCATCGTCGAGAACCACCGCCGAGTATTGAGAGACAGACTAGCGGTCAAGGCAGAGTCACAGAGAGACAGAGCAATGGTCTTCGAGGTCTCGAGGATGATTTGGAGGTAGGCCGTCGAGCAAAGACAGGGTCACAAAGAAACAGACAAGAAGCCAGAAGCCCGGAGACAAATCGTGAGGGACAAAGTGATGGCCGTCACCGCCTCGCTGTGGTCGCCGCCTCGCTGTGGTTGCCGCCTCGCCGGTGAAGAAAGAAGCTCAGAAGCCAGAAATCGTGAGAGAAGTGACCTTTAGAATGAAAACCCTATAAGTAATGTATTTATTATGTATGGGAGAATTGTTAAAAATGGCAAGCAACTTTTCTTTTTCTTTTTTATTATAGCAATCTCGTAAATTTTGTCTCAGATAATGAAACCAACTTTTGTTTTATTTTCGATTATAGCATTTAGCAGGTAAACAATAAGTAGGTTGTTATTTCAAACAATATATTAAACGGTAAAAAATAAAACTCATTGCTATAATTAATAATAAAAAAAATAAAAAGTAGGTTTTATTTCAAACAATAAACTCTATATTTAACCTTTTTTTACCGGTTAACTTTTGTTGTTTACCGGTTAAATGCTATAATTGGGAATGAACAAAGACTGGTTCCTTTATTTGGTACAAAATTTACGAGATTGCTATAATAAGAAAAATGGAAAAGTTACTTGTTATTTTAAGCAATTCTCCCATTTATGTTTATACCTATAAAAATAATAAATGATAATATAATAATAATAATATCGGGGCGGTGGTTTTTACAAAACAAAGAAAACATCCTAAAACATTTTTTATTTTATTTTTAAGAAAAAATAAAATATATTAAAATCAAATGTTAGATGTAACTTTTTTTTTAAAAAAATTGCATTTACTTTACATAGATGCAACCTTTATAATAAAGGTTACTTTTAACCTATAACAAACGCAACCTTTCTTATAAATGTTGCCATCTTTAATCAAATTTGTAACCTTTTAAAATTAAAGGTTGCATTAGATCTTCTAATGCAACATTTATTTTTTTAAACTTGCATTAGAATCAAATGTAACTAATTATATAAAAGTTGCTTATAAAAGGTTGCAATAGGCTCATTTTGTAGTAGTGATATATGTTTAATTTCGTATTTCTATCATCTTAAATTTTATTTACAACTAAAAGCTTTTAAAGTTGAATTGCCACTCCGTCCTAATTGTCTTACAATGTACCTGCCAATTATAAAATTGGAATCGAAATTAGGTTCTTTCGTAACAAAAATTGTTGTTTATCATGTTATTACTTATTACTTAGTTTCATAAAATATTGTTGTTCGGACTTTGACCCACATAGAAGAGAAATGAGAAAATGATTTGCTTAGTAAGCATATATTTGACTTATTAATCAAATTGTGATTTTACTTGGGGTCTCTAAATTTAAAAATAGCAGTTAGTTGTAGTTAATAGTAACTAGTTTTTTTTGTTTTTTTAACAAATATAATGTAACAGCTCAATCCCACCGGGACATGATATTGTCTGCTTTGGTCACCCCACAATGGTGCCTCACGGTTTTATTTTCATCCCAGAACGCGTCCTGTTGACAGAGGTGGTGAATATGAGTCAAATAACTTTGCAGAATTTTGTTCTACTCATGGAATAGTACATCAAACAACGGCTCCCTACACTCCACAACAAAATGGAGTAGCAGAAAGGAAGAATAGAATATTGAAAAATATGATAAATTCAATGTGGGGTGAAACATATCTTACAACGAATATGATATTGAATAAAATTCCTCATAAAAAGAGTGATGATGAATCACCATATGAATTGTGGAAAAAGATATTACCCTCTTACAAAAGAAAGAAAGTGTGGGGTTGCCTTGCAAAAGTTCAAGTTCCTTTGCCAAAGAAAACTAAACTTGGACAAAAAAATTTGATTGTGTTTACATCGGACCTGCAAAGAAGAGTGCATCCTATCGATTTTTGGTTTACAAGTCAAGTATAGAGGATATGAACAGCAACACGGTCATTGAATCTTTGAAAGCATAATTCTTTGGAGATATTTTTCCATACAAGGATAAAGAGAAAGACTTCCCTAATCCGAAGAAAAGGACACACGTTGAAGCAATGTTTCAAAATGAAATGGACACTTCCAATGTTCAAAAGGAAACCTTTGAACCGAGAAGAAGTAAACGTGGAAGAATTATGTTGGGAAATATCTTTTGTTTATGAATGAAATAAGTCTAGGGTTGTTTTGTAATTTCTCAATAGTTTGCATTGTATATAAATAGAAGGATATGAGTATTGTAGCAATTAATTTTGTTGCACAAAATATTCCTTGTGTACGGATAGGGTTTCATAGATTTCAGTGCTTTCCAAGTTACGTATTGTAATTCTCTCATTGTGGAAATCAATTATTCGATTAGTGTTGATCCAATCTTGTTCTTATTTGTTAGATCTGAATTGTGGTTGTTAATTAATGAATATCAATTGGTATCAGAGCCTAATATGACAAATTTTATTTGATTTTTGAATCTGAATTTTTTTTTTTCCGAACACTGTTCTATTCAGTTTTTTTGAAATTCAGAAATTCATCGAGGGGTTTTGATTTAGTGGATGATTTGAAGTAATTTTTGGATCAAATGATCGATTTTCAATGACGGTTTGATTGGTATAAGTTTCAGAAATTAACTCCAAACACACTGAATTTAATTTGGTATATATTTATGGAATTTTTAGCAAAAGTGTGTTCTTACTGATTTTTGTCAAATTTTGGGATTTTGATATGAAATTAGGCAAAGTGTTCATTCAAAAAGTGTTTATAAGTGAAAACCGAACACTCGAGCTTAATTTGGGATCAATTGGAGGAGTTTTATTTGAAAATTTTGATTTTAAACTTGATTATTTAAAGTTTCTGTTAAAACTCGGGCAAAACTAAGTTTTTAGTTTTCACCGAGTTTTATCAAGTATTGATCAAGTTTAATCAGTGTTTTGACCGAGTTTGATCAAAGAGTTGACCGAGTTTGATCACTCTTTGACCGAGTTAGTCCATACACTGATCGAGTTTGATCAAACTTCATTAGAGTTTGATAAAACTTCATCCGAGTTTAATTACTTGGCATTTGAGTTTGTTTAATTACACTTCGAGTTTGTTTACAGTTCAATCGAGTTTGATCAGAAACATTCAAGTTCATTCATTTTTCATTCGAGTTGACTCAAATATCATTCGAGCTTCATACTTCTTTGATCGAGTTTCACTATTCTTTGATCGAGTTTCACTCTTCATACATCGAGACACTCTTCATTCTTTGAGTTTCACACTTCATTGGCCGAGTTTGACCATTCATTACCCGAGTTTGATCATTCTTACATCAAGTTTGGTCATTCATTCAGTATTCATTCAAAATCACTCAGAATTCCATAACAAGATCTTGGAAGATTCAGTATCAACAATTCACAATGTCTAAAGACGCACTAGTCATGGGTTCCGAAACCAAACCTCCAATCCTATACAGAGGAGAGTATGTGCAACTGAGGAAAAGGTTTTTAGAGTTCATAAGCTTTCATGATTTATCTGAGGAGATGTTGGCCTCACTGACGGAAGGTCCAGCAAGATTCTTTGTAACCATCCCAGCAGTACCAAACGGCAATCCTCCAATAAACGAGAGAACAGATGAGGTTATAACTGCTAATATGACAGAAGCTCAGAAAAGAAGAAAGCTAGGAGATAAAACAGCCCGAGAACTCCTGCTAATCTCAATTCCAAATGACATCTACATCAGTCTGACAAATACAATAACAGCCAAATCCATCTGGCATGAGGTGTGTAAGCTAATGAGAGGATCAGACAAAGCAGCAACTAACAGAGCAAGAAATAGCTTGATGACATTTGAAAACTTTAAAGCAAGAGAAGGGGAGCTATTAGAAAATACATATTTCAGATTTGTTAACCTCGTAAGTGAAATGAAAAGAAACGGGGTAACAAAGTCTAACTTGGATATCAACGTCAAATTTCTGAATGTTCTCAACCCGGAGTGGGATAAATACACCATAATAATCCAACAGACAATGGAGATAGATGACATGGATTTTCATATGGTTTTTGAAAACTTAAACATCTATCAAGAAGTTTTCTTAAGAAATGTATCTGGGAAGAAGCAAGCTGAGAAAGCAACGGTTGATCCACTGGCTCTCCTTGGAGACAAAAAGTATAAGTACAAGCTAAAAAAGGAGAAGTGAGTTGTTATAAGCAGTACATCATAATCAGAATCAACAGATTCGTCAGTAGACTCAGAGATAGAGGAAATGAAGAAGCAGATGACATTTTTGACAAAGGCATTCAAGAAGAAATTCTATCGCAAACGAACGAACAATAAGATGCGATACAAGACTGGTTCCAGAAAGTATGACAACAAAGAGAAATATGAAAAGTCTGGAGAAAGCAGTGGCAAGAAGTTTGAAAAGTATGAGAAGCCTGAGAAGTCTGCCAAGAAAGAAGATGAGCAAATATGTTACAATTGTGGTAAGCCAGACCACTTTGCTAGGGAATGCAGACAGCCAGTAGTCAAGAATTCAGATCACGATACTCGGAAGGCTCTGCTGTAACATCCTCAAATTTAAATTATTGTATTTGAAGTTATTAAGTTTAAATATGTAATTTAAGTTGAATTATGAAAGTTGGTACGAAATTTGGATTTATTATAAAGTTGTTGCATTAATTAGAAATTGATGAATTTCAATTTATTTAAGAGGGCATAATTATTAAATTATTAAGGATTATAAATAAAAGATAGAATTCTTTTATTTTATAAAATCAGTATTTAATGGAACCGGATAAGTAGAGGGGCTAGATGCGTCAAAGATTGGAAATGGACATAAAAGACTCAAAAGTCTCTCATTTTAGCCATTCCACTCTCTCTTTAAAACCTTTATCTCTCTCGGCTCTCTCTCTCTCTCTCTCTCTCTCTAAGCAAATCAAGAAGAACAAAAGTTGGAATTAAGGGCTAAAAATTGGAAACAAGGTTGCATTCAAGGATTTATCAACACTGCAATTGAAAATTCGAGGTAATGATTCTTTAAATTTTGAATTTGGGAACATTTTTGGTTCGGTTTTTATATGAACCGAAACATAGATTTGAAGTAGCAAATGCTAATGCATGTACGATCAAGCTGTAGATTTGCTTAAATCTAGTGTATAAGATGTTGTATACTGAATTTCAGCTTATGATTCAAGTTGAAAGTATGAATTTTAGAAATTAGTGTGTGTTTTAGTGTGTGTATTTGAAAATGATGAAAAAGGGTTAAAAAGGATGTGATTTGGTACACAAAGGTGTTAATATTAGTGTTAAAAGTGTTGAAAATAGATGTATTTTAGTTGGTATAAGTTATTTCATGTATTGAATTAGTACCAAAAATGTTGGTACACCCTGTGTGACGATAGCAGTCTAAGTGATCCAACATTGTGGTTTAGCAAGTATTTGATATATATGTTTATATATGTTTGACAGTTACTGATTGTGTGTTTGACCTTGGTGTAACATATTACAAGAAGTTCAAACATAAAGATCAAAGATTAATTCAAGCATAAACATAAGTTTCATATACATGTTAGTTAGATTCAAATTCTCTAAGGTTTGACATTCGAATCTGTGTTAGATTCGAATGTGATCCTAGATTCGAATGAAGGCAGATTCGAGAGTGTCAGATGGGACAAACTCGAATGGGCCTTGGGCCGGATTCGAGTTTGGCCCATAACAGACTCGAATTAGCCTCTATAATTAGGGATAGACTCGATTAATTATCAGACTTTTTGCAGAATTCGAGAGAGATTAAGCATTAAGCGATTTCGAGTTTATCATCAGCGTTAGTGTCGTTTCGGAGAGAATCAGTTCGTAGGCTCGTGCTTGTGTAGTTCGTGCAGCTTCTGATAGTCTCCGTGTTTCTAGTGAGTGTTGTTACCGTCTACCCATTAACGAGGATTCCGCACTCGTTGACGGTTCCACGTCTAGATAGATCTGTGTTAGGTAGACCTTACAAGTGGTATCAGAGCCTACGGGGTGTTCTTCGTGTTCTTCGTGTTCATCAAGATATATCCTAGGTTTCTTAACGCTTTTGGACGGTTTTTCACTCATTTTCGTGTTTTTCGTGTTCTTCGAGCTTAGCAAATAGTCATCTGGGAAATACTTTGTGTTTTTCACGTTTTTGATCGAAATCAATATTTTTCGTTGAAAAGATATTGATTTAATCTGCAAAACGTTAAAAAAATCAAAGTATTGGCCGTTTTTCGAGTTTGCGGCGCTCGAATCTATTAGGGGTAATTAGGGTTACACTTAGTCTCGAGTCTAACCAAATCCGCTCCTTTCGAGTTTGAAACAGAGTGTTTTCGAATCTAATTCGAGTTTGTGCTAGTTTCGAATAGGGTCTCGAGTTTGCTTGACATTCGAGTTTAATTCGAGTTTGGACTAGAATCGAATAGGGTTTCGAATCTGAGTATTCGAGTTTGCTTGACCTTCGAGTTTAGGGACTTTTCGAATCTGTCATAATTTCGAATATAATTGAATTTCAACACTTAATCGAATTTAATCCCAAAAGGTTTAATCTAAATTTATTCGAATCTACCTAGATTCGAAAGAGTTAGCTTGAGTCAGTTTCGAATTAAATTAATTAAGTTCAATTCAATTCATTTTGAAACAATGTCAAACCTTCAAAAGTTTCTGGAAATGGATCACGAGGTCGGGAAGGCAAACACTCCGCCTAAGCTGATGAAACTCGAAGATTATTATTGGTGGAAAGATCGGTTTACCGATTTTGTGCGCTTCAATGATATGCGCATGTGGGTATGTATTGACGAAGGATACATTCCACCAATTTCTGAAGTTGAAGGCCGTCATAGAGTCTTATCATACCAAATGATGAAGGAGGATGATAAGAAACTGTATGAAGCCGAGAACAAAGCTTTCTCAATAATTAGAATGGCGTTGCCTCAGGATATACTACACACATTTAGGACTCAGAAGACATCTAAGGAACTTTGGGAGTCTCTAGAAAAGAGGTGTGAGGGTAATCCTAGGGTTCGAAGAAAGCGTACGGAGCTGTTGAAACAACAGTTTGCGATTTTCAAGGCGTTGAAGGATGAACAGTTGGATGATACCATCACCCGATTTTACCATCTATTGACGGAGCTTGAAAGTCATGGGATTGAGTATTCTGACACCAACAAGAACAATAAGCTTCTTGATGCCTTACCAGCCAAATGGGCTATGTATGTGGCAATGATAACGCTTAATGAGGATCAGTATTATACCCAATCTCTGGAGGATATTGTGGGAACGTTGCGAGCATATCATTTCGAGCTACTAAAGGCCGAAACTGATTACGAACAAGTCCAGAATCCAGCAATGTATTTTGGAAAATCAACAAAACCTTCAGCGACCGCCGATCTGAAGACTGCTACCGCGTTTTTCACCGGAGAAACGTCGTCACCAGTAGAGTCTGATGACACATTGAACAGAGCGTTCTTAGGGTTGGGAAGATCAGAAGAACAGCAACCTCAAGCAGCACAGGCGACGACATCTCAGAGCTATTCTAAGATGCCCATGAGCGCAAAATCAGCGGAAGAACATTTGAACTTACTTGCTTCATTTGTAGCCGCTTACGGGAACTGCGTTCAGGGAAAAATTAACGATCCTGCTCTCTGGGATGAAGACTACGATCAGGTCGACCCTGATGATCTTGAGGAAATGGATCTAAAATGGCAACTGGCCATGGTAACCCAACGGGTTAAGAGATTCATCAAAAGAACTGGGAGGAATCTGACAATGAACAATAAGGGGATTGGATTTGATAAATCCAAGGTCAAGTGCTACAACTGTCAAGGTCTGGGACACTTCGCCAGAGAATGTCAGAGACCAAAGGTAGATACGTACCAAGGGCAGAACCAGCATCAGGGACAGTTTCAGAATCAGTCCCAACAACGATACCTTCCGAGTTCATCTGCCGGTCAAGCCAATCTAGCTGGTCTACTATCAAATGTCACTTCTGACAGACAACTGGACGGTACTTACGACTGGAGCTCACATCCAGAATCAAATGCTCGGGCTTTCATGGCTGAAGTCACGGAGAATGGGTGTGAAGGTGAAGAGCAGACCACAAGGGACAGCAGTCCAATGTGGGTGGAGAAGACGAATGATCAGACGCTTCTGGAGTTTGCCGCTCAAATGGCCAACGTGGAATCTGATAACACAAAGGTTAGTCTGACTTACTCTCTTTTTCGCGAATTATGTGCATTGTGTGTTAATTCTAATGATAGGTTAAATCTATAATTAGAATCACATAAATCCATAACTGCTCAAAATGAGAATTTAAAAGCTGATAACGCTAGCTTAAACGATATTAACAAGATCTTAAGGAAAAACTTAAGGCTGATGCTCAAGATGTAATAGTTCTGAAAGACAAACTGAGCGAGCAGTGTGTTAGGTTAGAGCTTATGTATGAGCATGTAGAGGCCTTGACCAAAAATCTTAAGGACAAAGACATAGAGCTAGCTGAAACAAAGGTAAAGGTAGCCGAGACAAATAGTAAGTTAGAAAAGTTTAGGAATTCAAGCCTGAACCTAGGGAAAGTTTTAGACGCTCAACGCCAGTCTAAAAAGCCTGTAGGTCTAGGATTTCATGAAATTCCTCCACCGTTTAATGCAAACTACGTGCCTCAACCTCAGGAGAAAACTGATAAATCAGTAGACTTAGAGGACATACCTGCACCTATATCTGAGCCTGTAGTAGAAAATACACCTAAGGTGACTGATACAACCGTCAAGGTTAAGAAAGTCAAATTTGTGTCTTCCTCCCACTAGTACAAAATATGTCATTCGTCACGCTAAAAAACCGAGGCAATAGACACTTGGCCACAGTTTTATTTTTCATTCAAATCGTGACCAAAGGTCACATCACTTTTGGTACCTTATGGCTACATTTAATATCTGTGACTAAATCACATGTAAAACCATGGCCATAGCCTAAAACTGTGGCTATATGGTAACAATTTCTATATAGTTGTGGTCTATATTTTTTAGTAACCGTGACCATAAAATACTTTTTGTCACAATTTCTTTTAACACCATGACAGTTGGATACACTCAGACATGCATAAACAATTAATCAGTGGCGTTAACATTCTTACAGACACGCATAAACAAATAAACCGTGGCCACCTGGTATGTTTAAAGACACACAAATATTTAATCGTGACCATTGGATAAATTTATACACACATAATTAGCTAAACCGTAACTATTTGAGACATTTAAACACACCACATGAATGTAACCGTGACAATTGTTAATATTTTAACGCACATAAACTATTAAGTGGCGTGACCATTGGTACATTTGGACATGCATAAACAATTAAACCGTGACCGTCGGGTACACTTAGACACACATAACTTATCAAAATGTGATGATTGGTTGCAACTGGACATACATAAAGTATAAACCGTGACAATTGGTACATTTTGACACACAAAAATAATTACACCGTGACCATACTATTATTTTAGTCACAGAATAATTCGTTGATTAATGACAATTGCTTACTTTGAGACACATATAATAAACAAAACCGTAACCATAGACCATTTTTAGTTACTTATTACTTCCTAATCGTGGCAATTGGTAACTTTTAGACACATACAACAATACAATCTGTGACCATTAAATACTTATCGTCATATTATATTTCTTTTAAAATTACTATTGTTCCTTTTAGACACGTGTAAAAAATTAAACTGTGACAATAAGTTACTTACAGCCACATGTGTTTTCTTTTGTTGTGATTGTTGTTTACTTTTAGACACACATAACATTTATAATAGTGACCGTAAAGTATTTATAGTGTCATGTTGTTTTGTAAACAGTGATCGTTGATCCTTTTTAGTCATACAAAATAAAATTAAGTGTGACCATAAAATACATATAGTCACATTTTTTTCCTTTAATTATTACAATTAATTACTTTTAGCCACATATATTAAATAAGACGTGACCATAAACTACTTGTAGTCATGGTTTGTTTTCTTTTATAGTGATTAATATCTAGTTTTTGACACATATAAGACATTTAACCATGACCATAAGATACTTATACTGACACGTTTTTTAAACTGTGACAATTGATAACTTTAACCATACAAAAGAAATTAAATTGTGACCATAAAAAACTTATAGCTACACTTTTCCTATTTTATTATGACAATGAAGTAATTTTAGTCACATATCTCTACTACTAATAAAGCATTTAGATGCTTACAAGTTATAATGCATAAAGTACAATCAAACATAACGCAACCTTGAATTTTAAGACTTATAAGTCTTTATTGCATGATGTACAACTCTATAATGCAACAAATTTAAAAAATATTAGAAATTAAAATTTAATAACAAAAAGTAAAAAGTTGTCAGTCATGCAGCATGCTACTACAGCTTCACTCTACTCCTGCTGCTGCATGAATCATCCCCAAACGATCTCTTACCCTTCCCCAAACAATCTCTCCCCTTCCCCAATCAGCTCCAATAGCTGTTATAAAAACCACTATATTTCTGCCTCTAATTCTATCTTTCTGATTCAAAAAAAAAAACTCATTCTCTTAAAAAAAATTACTAGTGTTGCTGCTTCTGGTGTCGTCTTGCTGCTTCTGTCGTCTTGCTGCTGCTTCTATTATTCTGTTTCAGGTATCTATCTTGCTTCACTTCTCTTGTTTATGAATGGATCATATTAATAAAGCATTTGCCGGAATAATATTAATAAGATGAATAATTTTAACATTTTAAAATTAAATAACATAAAGTAAAAGCTGCGAGACGTGAATAATGCCAGCCATGAATAACAATTTTGTTATTCTGCTTCTGTTATTTTGTTTTAGGTACATACTGCCAGACATGAATAACGATTTTAAAATTAAAAATCAGTATCCTCTCGGATGTGACGCAAGAGGTTTTTTAACGTTTTAAAATTAATTAACAGAAGGTAAAAGGTGCTAGACATATATAATGAGACATACATGCTGCATTTTTTGCATAAGACTTCACCATTTAAATAGTTCATGACCTGAGAGGTTTTCTTCATGATGCCATGTATTGAAACAAAATTTTCATCATCACTCTCCAAGGTGAACAATCAATTAATATGAACGAGTATTGAACAGAATTACAAAAATAAAAAGAAAAATACCTGAAACCTTCTTCTTTATTGATTATGATGCCATGTTTTGCAAATGAGATACATCAAAGCAACCTTAATCAAAGACCTGCAAAAGAAATCAAAGTAGAACTGAAAATCAACTACCACAAGTCATTGTTGTATTTTGGTTGTGTGTCCATGCTCAGGTTCATTTACAGTTTTTTGGTTGGATTAAAAGAGTCCTTGGGTTGAAGAACACAACACATTAACCTAAAATATGTAAACAATTTAATCAATATGTAGCAAAATAATCATGTTTCAATCGTAATAGATGATCACAGCTTAATTAACTGGGACAGAGATAACTTAAAACTACAAACATAAGCATATCCTTGCATGCCATAAGCTAAGATCAAATAAAAAATAAATAAGGATAACTAAGATCAAATAAAAAGTGCAAAAAAAAAAAAAACCAAAAAGATAAACATGGACCTTCATCATTCTTCAGTCACCTTTTATCCCCCCCTCCCCCCCCCCCCCCCCCCCCCCAAACCCTCGATGCAGTCACCTTTAATAAGTATAATCCATTGACGTGTTTAGCATGGTAAGTGACTCTTAGCCATTCTGCAGATTTGAAGAACCGTCAGCTACTATAAAGGTGTTTGGACCGAGCTGCTGGTGTTGTATACTCTTGGTATGCTTATTTTGCTGTTGCATACTCTTGGTATGCTTATTTTGCTGTTGTATACTCTTGGTATGCTTTTTTTTGTTATATACATCCATCTTCTGCTACTGCAAAAGCAAAAAAAAAAAAAAAAAAATTCTTTTGTTATTTGATGACCATCTTCTGTAGCTGTTGCTATAAAAGTGTGTTTATAATTGACAACAAAAACAATATGGGTTATGAGCTATAATGAAAACTGATGATACAAGATAGTATCTGCTTGTGCCTATGATCAAATATTAGAAACCGAATTTAAAATCTGAATGTATCTGAATGTGCCTTTGATCAAATATGCACTTTGTATACAAACATGATTTGCTCCTCTAATAATTTAAACATGATCCAATTTTTGAAGAAGCTAAAATTAAC
Organism: Centrapalus pauciflorus; assembly: GCA_020465985.1. Taxonomy (NCBI): domain Eukaryota; kingdom Viridiplantae; phylum Streptophyta; class Magnoliopsida; order Asterales; family Asteraceae; genus Centrapalus; species Centrapalus pauciflorus. The sequence continues at coordinate 315,838 of JAANYP010003786.1, read as the reverse complement.
ATCAGTAGCTCATACAACAAATAATAAAAAACAAAGTTTGAAATTGCTTTTAGAATGATCATATCACTCTTGTGGTTGTGGTCTATCATATGCATTTATAAAAGACTTTGAAAAGCCACATGCAGATATGACATTTAATCCAAAATGACAATTTTCAAAATTAAAACATACTTTTTTCCAGCACTTTTGAATGAACACTTTCGATGATAAGTACAACTAAACTAGCACACTGTACAACCCTACGAAGCAACTTACAAAGTAGATGAATGAATCTTGATGATCTACACCGATGAAAGACAATGATGATTCCAATGTCAGAAAATGTGATGTATAAAAGAAAAACATCAAATACATACGAAAGAATAAATGGTCTCTCAAATTTCAGCATCGATTTCATACATGGAGAGTGCAGAAACAAACATCAAATACATCAAATAACATCTTAATAATCTGTTTTTTAATTCTATTTTTGTGAGCCAAATATACGCCACACATCAGATCAATTTCTTTATAAATCGATTTCAGAAATTATACATACGAAACAACCTTATACATATGAAACAAGCAATCGATTTCAGAATTTCTACATACATAAATTATACAAGTTGGAACAATCGATTTCATTAAAAATCAGTTTTAGAAGCAAGATTGCAGAAGAAACGAGGAACAAGATGTTACCGGGAGTAGGCGGCGGCGGAGAAGACGGAGAAGGCGATGGCGGCGGCGCAGGAGTAGGCGGAGATTTGTGCGTGAGGTTAGGGAGGCGATGGCGGAGCCTGGCGGCGGCAGCGGGGCTCTCTGGCCGGGAGGGATTGGTCGAAGAAGGAGACGGGGCGTCGGCAGACGTTTGCGTGAGCCATGAGGAGGGAGGGAGCGCTGGTAACATGAGGGAAATTTAGGGCAAATGGTTTATTTTGTTTTTTTGTTTAGGTTTACAATGTGGGGAATTAACTTTGTTTGATTTTTTTTTTGATTATTAAATAAACTAAACATGTTATCAAAGTAAAATATTATAACCATATATTATGTATTTTTTTTAAAAATAAAATTCAATTTTATGTATTTTTAAGAGGTAAAGTTAAAATTACATAAATCGTCCTCATGATGTTATGGTAACTACAGAGTTATATAATTCTCAAATAATTAGCATTTATGAACCTAATTTTCGAATAATTATATAAATTTAACCTCGTATGTTAACATATAGAAATTTTTTTGATAAAATATATAAGTTTATTTATATCACTCAAGTAAATATGGATACACAAAAAGGTATGTACATTGTATATGTTTTTTGATGTTATGAGACAAGAATCACTCTAGAGGTACATCACGTGACAATTCAAATATACTAGTCAAATCAACCAAAAATTTAATTGTCATCAAAAGTGGTGTATCAATAAGTTTTACGTGATTATTAATGTACAATCATATAGTGGTGTATCATTGATATTCTCCCGGTAATACACTTTTCTTGTATCATTGATGACTCATGTAACTTAGCAAACTTCTATATGTTTTAATTTTTATTTGATTCCTCTGTGTGTTTTATTTTATTGATAATATCCTCTTTTCTTGTAAAAAAAACATGGTCGTGTAACTTAGCATAATTGATATGTTATGTGTAATTGTAAAATCTGAATTACTTTTCTGTACCAATAATTTCTAACGATTAGCACTTGTTGTAGGTTTTATTCCACCTTCTTATATTTTTGCATCAAGTTGATTGTGGTCATTCGAACATGGATGTATCTGGTAATATATCCACATTTCCAATAAGAACAATATATTTTGAGAGCCCTTCTGCCTTGCCTTCCCTGAAATCAATTCTTTAACTTACAAAACAGCCTCTAGGCAAGACATTATTAAAAGTCAAATAATGAATAGATGAGACTTTAGTGTACTAAATATAGAAATAGCAACGAATGATGAAATATTTATATAAGTTTGATATTTTTAAAAGATTTTGGAATTGTTGCAAAAAGAATAATCGAGATCCAACATCAAATGAAAGTTCATTGCTATTTTAAACAAAGTTTTGGTGCTTTAATACACAAAAGTATAAAATATCAATTAATGATGAAATGTTTTTATATATTTGGTCTTTTCTAAGGGTTTTAGACTTTTTACAAAAATTTTTGTTGAAATTGGACGTCAAATGAAAGTTTATTGCTATTTTATGCAAAAATTTACACTTTAAAAAGTGAAAATACAAACTAGCAGCAAGATGTGTAATGTTTTTATAGAAATGGTGTTTTTAGAAGGTTTTTGATGTGTTGTGAATATTTCATCGAAAGCTGGTGTAATTTGAAAGTTCTTTATCAAAATATGCATTTTTAGCATAATAGATTGCTATTTTAGGCAGATTCTATACAATCCTGAACTTCAGGTATCAGAAAACAAAAATTACAGCAGACAGATTACCAATTTGTGGGGTTGCTGGGATAGACGATCAATCCGGCCGATTTATGGACACATGTCTGGTTTTATGCTATCGTAACATGAAAGAATTACATCTACACAAACTCACACTATATTTTATCGAGGTAACCACTACTTAGTTGTTCAAAAAATTAATTTGTAACCACTGAATACTAGTAGTTACGTTCGCTTTTTTAAACCGTGACAAAAACACTACTTATAGTGACATGTTTTTTTTAAATTGTGACCATTTATTACGTTTAACCACACAAAAGAAATTCCGTTGTAGGCATAAAATATTTATTGTCACATATTCTTTTTTACCATAAATATTGTTTACCATTAGACACATATAATAAATCTAGTCGTCATGTTTAATTGTTTAACTATTAATAGTCACTTGTTTGCTTTTTATAAACCATGACAAAAAAACTTATAGGGACATTTTTTTCCCTTAAACCGTGACCACTGATTACTTTTAGTCACACAAACCAATTCTTCGTGTAACCATAAAATACTTATAGTCACTGTTTTTTTCTTTTATCATGAAAACTGTTACTTTTACACACTAATAAGAAATTAACTAAACCGTGATCATTAAAAAAAATATAGTCACGACAGTTTTTTACCATATGACTATTGTTTACTTTTAGTTACATAAAAACAATAACCCATCACCTTTTAAATATTAATAGTCACAAATTTGTTTAATCCGTGACAAAAAAAACTCCTATATTGAAATTTTTTTAATGTGTGAGATTGATAGCTTTTAGTCACAAAACAAATTAAATGGTGACTTGAATGTACTTATAGTCATATCTTTTTCATTTTACTATTACTATTGCTTACATTTAGGCACACACAAAAACTTAATCTGTCACCTTTAAATATTAATAGTCACATGCTTGTGTGTCATAAACTTTGACCAAAACATAATTATGGTGATATGTTTTTTTTCCTTAAACTGTGATCATTAATTACTTTTATATACATAAAAGAAATTAAATCGTGACAAAAAAAAATACTTAGTCACATTTTTCTCTTTGATCATGAATATTGTATACTTTTACACACACCTAAGAAATTAAACCCTGACTATAAAATACTTATAGTCACAATTTTCTTATTTCAAGACAATTGTTTACTTTTGGACACACTTAATGAACTCAATCATGACCATTAAACACTTATAGTCACAATATTTTTCTTTTACCATACGTGGCTAATGAACTCCACCCTTTGGTCACACAAAGTGATTTCGTGACCATATAAGTTAGCCTTCTGTCACAGTTTATTCATGTGACTAATTTCACCATATAATTTAGACTCATACAATTAGACTTCAGGTTGTTCCTTTGGTCACCGAAAGAGATTTCCGTGAACATATACATATTTATCGTCACAGTTAATAACCATCACAAGATTATTATAGACACCAACAAAAACTGTGACAAACGATGACATTTGGTAACAATGTGGCAACCGTGACAAGTCTTTGTCACGATCCTTATGTTAAACCGTGGCTTAAGGTTTGAATGTGGCTATCATAATAAACTAAACCGTGACTATAGAATACTTTTACACACACATAAGAAACTAAACCGTGACTATAAAATACTTATAGTCACAATAATTTTCTTATTTCATGACAATTGTTTACTTTTGGACACACTTAATGAACTCAATCATGACATTTAAACACTTATACTCACAATGTTTTTCTTTTACCATACGTGGCTAATGAACTCCACCCTTTGGTCACACAAAGCGATTTCGTGACCATATAAGTTAGCCTTCTGCCACAGTTTATTCGTGTGACTAATTCCACCATATAATTTAGACTCATACAATTAGACTTCAGGGTGTCCCTTTGGTCACCGAAAGAGATTTCCGTGACCATATACATATTTATCGTCACAGTTAATAACCATCACAAGATTATTATAGACATCAAACAAATAACTGTGACAAACGATGACATTTGGTAACAATGTGGCAACCGTGACAAGTCTTTGTCACGATCCTTATGTTAAACCGTGGCTTAAGTTTTGAATGTGATTTGCAATGGTCACAGTTATTGAGATAAACTGTGGCTATCATAATAATACAAGATCATATATGACCCTTTAGTCACGTCAATAACAAAAACCGTGGCTAGGCAGTTTGGACAAAACCGTGACCATAGGTCATTTTTGTACTAGTGTCCAGTGAAACAACTGCAGGAAAACAAATTGATTTTAATGATCAGGACGATGAACCAGTCGCGATAGATGTTCAACAGGACAAAGACACTAGTGAGACACCTAAGTCTAAGGGAACACACAAGAAGTCCATAGATAAGATGTCTTGTTTTAGATGTCATGAAAAGGGGCATGTTGCTTCTCACTGTCCGCTTAGGAAAGCCGAGGTTACACCTAAGATAGTGCATCCAACACCTGTTAAGCCCTCAACAAATGTGGCGAGCACTAGTAGTTCTCAAAGTACCGAGAAAACTGTGCAGGCCGCACCAAAACCAGTTGTGAAACAAACACAGGTCAAGGTTGGACCAAAGGAAGTGGTTAGGACAAATTCACCGAATCGTGTCATTAATCAACCTAGGTCAGCACCTCAACAAGTCTATAGGAGCACCACACCTAGCAGGGCACACACTCCAGTTAGGTCTCATACTCCTGTTAGACATTACGCACCGGTTAGAGCTCAGGGATCACAATCTGAAATACAATATAAACGGAATTATTCTAGAGCTCCACAAAAAATGCCTACTCAAAGGCAGAGAGTGAATTTACATCACTCGGCACCACAACAAACTCCTGTTCAACGACCCAAGTCACCTGAAAGGCGAGATGGGTATTTGAAAGAGTTTAAGTATGTGGACGAGAATGGTATAACCAAGTCAGTTATGGCTTGGGTTCCCCGTGATAACTAACCTATTTTCTTTCATGTGCAGGAGATTACCACAGGTCCAAACAACAAATGGTTCGTCGACAGTGGATGCTCCAGGCACATGACAGGGGAAAGAGGTCTACTTACAGACTTCAAGGGTGGGAATCGGGGATTTGTATCATTCACGGGTAACAAAGGAGGAAACATCACGGGTACCGGAGTGGTCACTAATGGGACGATCAAATTGGACCAAGTTTATCACGTTGATAAACTGGTTCACAATCTCATTAGTGTATCTCAAATCTGTGACAAGAAGAATTCACTGTTGTTCACTGACACTGAAGCGTTAATGCTAAAACCGGGATTCAAGATTCCAGAAGAATGGGTATTGATGCGGGCCCCAAGGAAGAATGACTTGTACATGCTTGATATGAACAAGCCGGAGACTTCGATGGGGCCAATTTGTTTATTATCCAATGCTTCGGAGACGGAATCGGTGTTGTGGCACAGACGCATGGCTCACTTGCACCTAAGAAAAATGAACTACATAACGAAGAATGGACTGGTGCAAGGTGTGCCTATGAAGAGCTTTCAGTTCGAGGACAAGTGTCTACCATGCAAGAAGGGCAAACAACATAAGAAGACACACAAGTCCAAGACGCAGAACTCCATAACCTCAACATTCGATTTGTTGCATATGGACCTCTTCGGCCCAATCAACAAAAGGAGTATAGGAGGTAGTTGGTATTGTTTGGTTATCACTGACGATTACTCACGATTTTCTTGGGTTTTCTTTTTAGGTACAAAGGACGAGACGGCTTCCAAGCTCATCGGGTTCTTAGACCAAGTGGAGAATTCCTACGGAACAAGGGTTAAACAGATACGTAGTGATAATGGAACTGAGTTCAAAAACACTGTAATTGGTGTATATTGCCTCTCAAAGGGCATAGTGCATCAATTTAGTGCACCATATGAGCCTCAACAAAATGGGGTGGCCGAACGTAAAAACAGAACACTGATTGAGGCAGCTAGGACTATGTTGTCGGATTCAAAGCTTCCTACCATGTTTTGGGGGGAGGCAGTGAATACCGCATGTCACATTTTAAACAGGGTCCTAACTGTCAAATCATTAAACAAAACCTGTTATGAAATTTTGAATAAACGGCCACCTAATTTTACTGGCTTCGAACCGTGTGGGGTACCATGCACTTTATTGCGTACAAAACATCAACCGAAGTTTGGTGAAAAGGCTGACGAAGGATACTTCCTAGGTTATGTGCCGAACTCACCAAACAAACGGGTTTTTAACAAAACAAATGGTACTGTGGAAATTGTGTATAACATTGAAGTCACAAGTTATACACATGAACCCCAAACTGGTCCGGAATGGATATTTGACTATGATAAATTATTTGAGTCATTTAACATTCCTTTAAATGAAAATGCAGGTTCAATCGAGAAGGACATGGTGACGTTGCATCTGAATGACGATGGTCATACCTTTCCGAGGACTACGTTTGAATCCACATCCGAGCCTACTTCGACTGTAGATAGATCTCCAGAAGTCAATGTTCCTGAAGCACCTTCAACTGAGAACCAGACTCAGGAAACAATCTCCAACTCTGAGGAAAATGTCCACGAGGAGGAAAATGTAGAATCTGAGGAAGTTCCCCCATTAGGTGAAATAGGATCTAACTTAGGAGATAATCTAAGGGTTGATGAGATAGAGACCTCTAGGATCAACAAGAACCATCCTATAGAAAGCATCATAGGAAATCCTACCGAGGGTGTGAGGACTAGGAGTAGTTTAAATAACAACACTGTGTTGTTGTCGATGATAAATGACTCCGAGGCATATCACACATGTCTCTATTCTTGTTTCATTTCGCAAGTAGAGCCTAAGAATGTGCAAATGGCACTTAAGGATAACTCCTGGGTTGAAGCGATGCAGGAAGAACTCTCGCAGTTTAGGAAACTAGAAGTGTGGGAGTTAGTTTCATTACCTCGAGGGGAAGTTGCCATAGGAACCAAATGGGTTTTTAAGTGCAAAAGAGACGATCGGGGTATAGTCACGCGCAACAAGGCTAGGCTAGTTGTAAAGGGTTTCAACCAAGAGGAGGGAATCGATTACAATGAGGTGTTTGCACCAGTAGCAAGGCTGGAAGCCATTAGGTTGTTTCTAGCTTTTGCCTCCTTCAAGGGATTTAAGGTATATCAATTAGATGTTAAGAGTGTTTTCCTATATGGGAAAGTGAAGGAGTTGGTGTATGTAGAACAACCGCCCGGATTTACAGATCCAAAATATCCTGATAGAGTATATCGCTTAGATAAGGCTCTATATGGATTGCATCAAGCACCAAGGGCGTGGTATGAGACTCTATCCAACCATTTATTAAAGAACGGGTTTGAAAGGGGTAGGATAGATAGTACTCTGTTTGTTAAGAGGAAGGGAGAACATTGTATCTTGGTACAAGTGTACGTCGATGATATCATTTTTGGTTCATCAGACGAACAGATGTGCAAAGATTTTGAGAAGGTGATGAAGTCTAAATTCGAGATGAGTCCTACGGGAGAGTTAACTTTCTTTTTGGGGTTACAAGTTGACCAGAAGAAGGATGGTATGTTTATCCATCAGACGAAGTATGTCTATGACATATTAGAACGTTTCGGGATGGAAGGAACAAAATTGACTGCCCATTTCAGCACGCCGATTCAAGTGAATCACAATCTCGGACCGGGTACTGAAAGTGATACCGATGTGGATCCGACACTATATCGGGCCATGATTGGATCACTTATGTATTTAACTGCTTCAAGACCTGACATCATGTTTGCTGTGTGTATTTGTGCTAGGTTTCAAGCTAATCCAAAGGAGATGCACATGAAAGCTGTGAAGCGGATTCTACGATACCTCAAGTCAAAACCGAAGCTGGGACTTTGGTATCACGTGGAGGGAGATCTAGAGTTGGAGGCATTCACGGATTCTGACTACGGAGGATGCAGCTTGACGCGCAAATCAACAACTGGAGGTTGTCAATTCCTAGGAGGGAGATTGGTATCTTGGCAATGCAAGAAACAAACATCGGTAGCCGTGTCAACGTGCGAGGCCGAGTATGTTGCTGCTGGTAGTTGCTGCTCACAGGTTCTGTGGATACAACAACAATTGCGGGATTACGGTTTGGCTTACACTCAAACTCCCATTAGGATAGACAATCAATCTACAATTGCTATAACTAACAATCCAGTAAAACAAAGCACATAGACATTAGGCATCATTTTATTCTTGATTGTGCTGAAAAGAACTTAATCAAATTGGTAAAAGTGGCAACGGATGATAATAATGCAGATTTATTTACCAAAGCATTTGATAAGTCACGGTTTAAGTATTTAATTCAACTAAATGGAATGCACAACCCTGAGTAATTTGACCTTAGTGATAGGTTATTTCCTTTTATAGCTGTAGTATTTCTTTCTTTTATAGTAAGTCTGCTAATTTAGGATAGTTTCTAATTTTAGTAAGTTTCTATTTTTAGTAAGTTAGTAGGTTATCTTATTTTATTGCTATTTCTTATGAAAAACCAAAAAAAAAAAAAGAGAGAGAAAATCATAAAAATACAAAAAAAGAGAATATCAGAAAAGGAGTTAAGTCTTAGATGCATAGGTTCAAAGTGACGAAAATTAGCACAGTCGTTACAAACTCTAAGTGTTTAGGCTTTCACACATAATGCAACTAAATTCTAAGTGTTATACTTTATTTTAGATTGATGTGTTGGTAGGCATTATACATATAGGGAGTCTCAAGGCTAATAAAATATTCAAGAAAAAGTCAAACGTGTCGCTAACTTAGATGTATGACCAATCGGTCTTAATTTTTATGTACAAAACATACAAACTTTGAGTCTAAATGAGGTATGCAAACTTTCTGGGGATGTATAGCATCATCAAATACATCTTAAAATGGAAAGAACAGAAAAATCATACAAAATTGAGAGTCGAAAACATGTAAATCTGTTGTACGTAAGTACAGACCTGTTGCCTCTGTTTAGATTCAGGTTAGCAAGATAAGTCGCTTTGTTGTACGTCGGTACAGACCTGTCACCGCTGTCTTGCTAGCTTTAAGAATAAACTTTAAGTAAAACTAAGACACTTTGTTGTATGAAAATACAGACCTGTGTCCGATGTTTGTTTTTTAAAGAAAGTTTGCAAATACCAACAAGTTAGAATCTTAGTCTGTATGCCTTGATCATAAAAGTATGTCTATGTCTGAGTCACGTAAGATAATTTCATGATAAATAAAAATGCCAAGGGATATTCCGAAATGTAGCATGTTTAAAGGGGTAAATACCAACAATCGGCTAAATGGGTATGTCACGACAAACAATCATAGGAATCAAAAATTCCTAAGTGTGAAAGTTTAAGTACTGAAAGTGAGTATCTGACATCGCTATCTGATTGAACCTTTCTTTGACTATACTCATCAAAAAGATTTTGTTAGTGTTTAGCTTAGGTTGTTAATTTTTATAAGTATAGCTTAAGTCTAAGTTAAATTTTTAGTCAAAATTTTAAAAGTTTATTTTTACCTTAGTTTATTTTATTTTATTTTAATTTATTTTATTTTTACTTAGGAAAAAGGTCAAAAATTACTGAGGGTGCATTCATAGTTGGATAAAATAAACACTACGTGAAGTATCCTGTGCTTAGGGTAAAAGATTTGGCATAGTTTATCTTGTTACACAATACCGTTGAAAAGGTTGAAAAAGTTGAAGTTATTTCAAAATTTTCGAAAATTTTCTAAGTGTTTGGTGTAATTCGAGTTTAGGACAAACTCGAAATTTTGGTAGTTTCGAATCTGTCAGTAGATTCGACATTGGCCTTAGATTCGAAGGTAGGTGGTATATATAGGTTAACAGTAAAGTCATTAACTCCTTACTATTTTCGAAACTATATCCTCGAATCTATTTAGGCGATTTCGAATCTATCGGCTCGAGTCTACCGATTTCCACAAAAACGACAATTTGTCGAGTTTCTTGCCTTAGTGTTCGATTCTACTGATACTTCTAGGTACAAACAACTGGGTTGTACAAGATTCATGTAGTTTTATACACCATTTTAGGCAAAATCATCGATTTTTGAAGGTTTATGGGTCTAAATCGTGTTTTCCAAAATTACAAAGTTTGGACCAGTAAATAGTCAAATTAAAGGCAAAAATCAGTGATTAGAACCTAGTTGGAATAATGTATGTGGTTTCCTAAGTTCAAAATGGTTAAAATCATGGGTTCTGTTGAAGAGTAGGACGACGACATTTCGAATCTATTCATGAAAGTTCTCGAGTTTGTCAGTAAACTCGAGAAGACCATGATTATTCGAATCTGTCATCAAACTCGAAATAGGGTTTATTCGAATCTGTCTATTCGAATCTGTTATTTTAGTTGAAGTATTTAATTTAAATTTTATTAAACTTGTAGAAATTCTTTTATGTTGGATTTTGTACTTAATCAAGTTCAAAATAAAACAAATTTGAATTTAGGCAAGTTTATTGATTTTTATTAATTCTAATAGTTTATCTAATGTGCAGATATGGCTGTTCGAGTATTTGTGCCGAAGCACAATATGGTCATTCACCCCGACCATCATATCCCTGAGGCGCAGGGATATCGTCAAATGCTGGATTTCCTAGTAGAATCTAGGATTGCTTTCGCTTTGTCACATAATATTCAGATTGTAATTCCCTATGTTCGCCAGTTCTATGATCATCTTCAGGTGGACTGCTCTGTCACCCCGACAGTGCTGAGAACAAGGATCGCAGGGCAACCGTTGGTGTTTTCTGCCGATATGTTGCGTCAAGTGTTGCAGCTAGGCTCTCAGGAAGAAGAATCTGGGCCTATTGATTTTCCTCTAAGTATTAGGCAAGCGGCCTTTCAGAGAATGGGTTACAGCCTGGATGTTACGAAAACTTCTTACATGAAGAGCGGGCTTATTGGCCAATGGAGATTTTTGGCTCATGTTTTCATGGTTTGTTTCGCGGCAAAGAAAGCCGGTTTTGACTATATTGTCTCGAAGATCCAATCTAGGATGATCGCCTTAGTATATAATCGGCCTTTCAGCTTTTCTCAGATGTTTTTCTCAGAATTCGTCCATCAAATCTCCGCTCCAGAGCAGCAACATTTCTGCTGTATCCTCGATTCATAATGATGCTCATAAGGCATTTCTTGCCGAATTTGCCGCTGCACAATGAAATCCAAAGTGTTGCGGTGATGGATAAAAGAAATTTTGCTGATTGCTCCTCGCACAGAGGAAGGTTGGCGGTTCCAGTCGAGGGACCGTTGTTTGGAGCTGTTTTGGATAGGAATTTTGAAGCACCAGATACTGCCAACAGGGCAGGTGTAGTGGAAGTTCAGCCTGGTCAGCCACACCAACAACCACAGCAACCACAGCCACCGCGAGCACAACAACAAAGGCGAAGACAAAGAGCTACTGCGAGTCAGACTCAGGCATCTAGGCCTTCCACAAGTCAACAACCAGAGATACAAGAGGCGGGCCCTTCCAATATCGCAAGTGAAGCTGATCAGTTGTGCCAGACTCTATATGAAATTTGGGAAGCTGGTCCTCATGCCAACGAAGAAATATCTGCAGCGTTGGTTGGAGAATTGCTAGAGCCTCCAGAGGGAGAAGATGATGTGTTGAGGGATGTTGATGAATATGAACCAGAGCAGACGGGTAATGACTTGTCATCGTCAGCAACCGAATCAGAAAGTATGGAGGAGATAGAAGTTGAAGCTCCAGAGTCAGTAGCTACAGAACCTCATGTTCGAATAGGAACTTATGGATCACGGTTAGTAGTTAATGAAGAAGCTTCAAGGCGTAGAGCAACAAGAGAGTCTGATGAATCTGATTTTGAAGAAGAAGAGGTTGCACAGTTAGTGACAAGGCAACGGGCCAAGCGTCACAGATTTATGCAAGGATCGTCTTCAGCTTCATCAGAACAACCAGAAAATCCTCAAACTCAAACTCCTCAACCTCAGGAACCTCAAACCACCATTCCACCATCACCACCTCATGATGAACCATACATCCCATCACCGATCATTCCATCTCCAATTCAATCCATCCCATCAACCTCATCCACATACACCGACAACCAAAGGTTCCTGCAGCTCAAAGCTCGAGTTGACTTCCAAAATATCCAGATCTTAAGCCTAACAAAGGCAATCGGTGAAATTCAGACTCATAATGCAAATCTTGATAAGGAGAATGCCGATTTGAAGAAGATTGTGGAAACAGTTCAGGAAGAGAACGTAGAGTTAAAGACATTCGTAGCTGATCAAGCAGCTGAGTTAAGGTCAATGCGCTCCCTAGTTGAGCAATTAATGAAAAATTTACAGGCTCAGAGGGAGACATCGTGCCGAGATCAAGAAGTGGGCAGGAAGGATGATGATGATGAAGATAACCAAGGCAATGATCCCAGCTCTCAAAGACAGAATGAGCCAGTAGATTTTTCTGCTGCTCAGGCTGCTCAATCTCAGGGGGAGCCAAGTCAGTTGGGAGGTGAAGTAGGAGAGGCTAGTTCGTCTAAGCCTACGGATTTTGAGATAAGTGAGATGATTGATGCTCTCATGGATCTTGATGACGACCCAATGGACTTGGGATTTGACTTTGAAGAGGATATGGAAGAATTAGAAGAGGGAGAATTTGTCCCTGAAGACATTGTTGATTGGAAATCAGATGATGAGGTATGTGCAGACGAAGACGATGAAGCTGATGAAATCGTAGTCCAGCAAAATCCAATCACCGATACATATGTGATAGGAGGCAATGATGTTGTTAACATAGAAGTGGTGAATGCTGCTTTAAATGTTGAGTCATCAGTAGAGGAACCTGTCAGAGAGTTAACGAATGAAGAGAAAAGAAAGTTGTGGTTCAGGGCTGAGCGTAAAGAATTAGAGCTGAAAGAGAAGATGAGAGTGCCGGGGACTGGAAAACTATCAGGAAGCATATTAAGCTGGTTCTTTGATCGAGAACTGCAGCTATTCATAATCAAGAGAAAAGATGGGCTCCAGTACCTGAGGCGAACTCTGAAAGTATTCAATTCGCTGCCAAAGATTGAGATCAAGGCGTTAGCATGGAGAGACCTGATCAATATTGGCAATGATCCCTACGCAGATATAATTTCCAGAATCATAAGGAAAGAGGGAAGATCAAGGAAGTTTGAACGCCTAAATCCAAGGGTTGAAAAAAGAGTAGAGGATCCTTCTCGTATTGATCCTCTAACTGGGCGTCCTTGGATGAAGATTCAATACAAACCCGTAAGGTGTCTAAGAAAGGTGCCGCTCAAGCCTATGCCACAGAATGTCATGAAAAATCTGAATTGGTGGTATGTTGAGAGTGAGACTGGAGAAGCGGTGATGGAAGATTTTGAAGAAAAGGAGATTCTTAGAATCTATGATCCTCTTCACCTGGTAAACCTTTCTCGAGATGATCTTCAAATTTTGCATGCTCATAAAATTTCTAGTGACACTCATATGGATGGTGAGGCTAGAAAGCATGAGAATGTAGTTCGAGTGTGTATTGAAAAAGGTTTGTATGCTGGAAGCAGTTTAAATAAATAATGAACAAAGTTCTTAATCAAATGTGTGAATTATTAGAAGCTATCTTCAAGGGGGAGTCTGTTGGTACACCCTGTGTGACGATAGCAGTCTAAGTGATCCAACATTATGGTTTAGCAAGTATTTGATATATATGTTTATATATGTTTGACAGTTATTGATTGTGTGTTTGAACTTGGTGTAACATATTACAAGAAGTTCAAACATAAAGATCAAAGATTAATTCAAGCATAAGCATAAGTTTCATATACATGTTAGTTAGATTCAAATTCTCTAAGGTTTGACATTCGAATATGTGTTAGATACGAATGTGATCCTAGATTCGAATGAAGGCAGATTCGAGAGTGTCAGATGGGACAAACTCGAATGGGCCTTGGGCCGGATTCGAGTTTGGCCCATAACAGACTCGAATTAGCCTCTATAATTAGGGATAGACTCGATTAAATATCAGACTTTTTGCAGAATTCGAGAGTGATTAAGCATTAAGCGATTTCGAGTTTATCATCAGTGTTAGTGTCGTTTCGGAGAGAATCAGTTCGTAGGCTCGTGCTTGTGTAGTTCGTGCAGCTTCTGATAGTCTCCGTGTTTCTAGTGAGTGTTGTTACCGTCTACCCGTTAACGAGGATTCCGCACTCGTTGACGGTTCCGCGTCTAGATAGATCTGTGTGAGGTAGACCTTACAAAAAATGATGGGATTAAATCTGGAAAATGTTAAAAACTGCACAAGTTCGAATAGGGTGGGATCCGAATTCGGATCCGAGATGAACTCGGATCTGGTCCGAATTCGGATGAGGCCCGGATTTCAGGATAATTAATATATCAAAATATTTCTAAGTGTTGGAATTTGGATGGGGGTCCGAATTCGGTTGGGGACCGAATTCGGATAGGGTCCGAACTTAGCTTGGGTCCGAAATTCAAACTTGCATAGGACCGAATTGGGATTTATGTGGGATCCGAATTGGGGGTCCGAATTCGGGTGGGGTCCGAATTCGGACATGGATCCGAAATATGGATCAATTATTGCAAAACTTATAAAATTAAGTTTTATGAAATTAAACAAGATATTGTCATAATGTGTTGTTACAACTGACTTACAGGTCCCTTGTGGTGTTGTTTAACCCACAGTGGGGTACTTTGTGGATCCAGTTGAAATTCCGTGGAGAGATAAGATAATTTAAAGTTTAATAACGCACCCCACTGTGAGTACATATGATTTCGCATGTTTATATCTGCTTTATGATTGCTATTGCCTGCTGAGACATGTTGCTTCATTTTTCGTTTGGAATTCTACTAACTTGCGTAGATTTAGATGCACATTCACATTTGTTGCATTGTCCGTTCATTTGTTGTGCATCTAACGATGGACCGGTGGGTCGCATCTGTTACTCTGATGTTACTGCGCTATATGACCCGGAGTTGATCCCTCCGAGGTTCTGGTAGGCAGTATGTCATCCCCGTTGTTATGTTTGTCTCAGATGGTTGGGTTTCATACCGAGCTTTGGGCTCGAAGGAACGACGGCTCATGTGTGTCGTACTTTGTGTACGTGGAGAGTGCACGACGTGTGTCGTCGGTGCTACTCTTGTGGGCATCATAAGGATTTATAAAATGTGTAAATCTGTGTATTCACTAAGCATTCGATTACCCCTCAGTTGATTTTATTTTTACAGGAAAGGGTAAATCAGCTGCCGGACCTTCTAGTTAGGTCGTGTGAAGATTTGGAAGATTACATACTACTTAATCAGTAATTGTGATTCGGGACAATGTAGTAATATGTTTGGGATGAATGTAATAAAGTTGAGTTTGTAGACTTAGTATTGGAACCTTATAGCACCATGTGGTGTCTGACTGTAATTGTATTATTTTATTTTGAATTTTAATGCTTCCGCAATTGTTTAAGTATTCAGATCATTATGTAATCAATTATGTGATGTATAATCCTGGGTGCATTTGTAATTGAGTTTATTGTGGCAAGAGTGTCACACGAGATGGTATCAGAGTAGTAGTTTGAGATTCAAGTGTCCGTGAGGTCTTGGTCTCAAACATTAGGTAATGATATGTAGTGGTTTAAGAAATGATTTGTACTAAGATAGGTTACGATCTAGTAATTATAAGAGATCGACTATCATACGGGACAAATGGGATGGTGTCTTTAAATTAATGACATGTTACTAAACAAGTTATATGTTTATATTTACAGAACATGTCTGGAGGAGGAATGACACCAGAAGAAACCAGAGAGATGATGCTAGCCATGATGGCTGAGCAGAACAAGATGATACAAGATCAGTTTCGGGCTCGAGATGAGGCCGGAGCTAAGAGAAGGGAGGATAAGAGAAAGAACAAGGAAAAGGAAGGGGGCAACAATGAGGAACAAGATGACAATACTATGTCATCTAACAAGCCCAAAGGTTGTCGGTTTAAGGACTTCAAGGGAAATGGGGCTGTAGAATTTAATGGATTGGGAGACGCTGTTGCCGCACTTGAATGGATAACGGCAACCGAACGAACATTCCGAATCAGCGACTGTGCTGAGAAGGATATGGTTCGGTTTGCTACAGCGATGTTCACTAATGACGCAATTATGTGGTGGAACACAATGGTGAATGCTTTGACACTGGAGAAGGTTACTGTGATGACTTGGGCTGAGTTTACAGACTTGTTCACTCAGCAGTATTGTCCGGTTGATGAACGCCGAAGAATGGAGGCGAAGTTTATGGCACTGATGCAGGGGACAAAGACTGTGTCCCAATATGCTGTGGAATTCTTGAGGCTGAGTCTGTTTGCGCCTCATCAGGTGGATACTGAAGAAAGGAAGGTGACCAGGTTCGAGGCTGGTCTGGATATTGAAATTAGAAGGGTTATGAGCAACGTCCGCTACCCTACATTTGCTGGTTTACTTGAGGCTGCCAGAAATGTAGAGCAGATTCTGATCATGTCGGGTTATTCCATTGGGTCTACTGCTGCTTCCACCAACCCAACACAACCATCACCGCCAAAGCGCCAGCGCGAGGGAGGATATTCTGGTTCTTCCCGGTCTTCACAGTACTCACCTCAACAATCTTATCGCCGTCAGTCTAGTTCTTCTGGTCGTGCTCGTGCCTAGTCCATCAATACCGAGCCGCGATATTGTAATAGGTGTCACTTGGAACACTTCGGCAAGTGCACTAATGGACGTGCTTGCTTTTGCTGTGTTGGGCCATTTTCAGAGTGAGTGCCCAAGGAAAGGAGATG
Organism: Centrapalus pauciflorus; assembly: GCA_020465985.1. Lineage (NCBI taxonomy): Eukaryota > Viridiplantae > Streptophyta > Magnoliopsida > Asterales > Asteraceae > Centrapalus > Centrapalus pauciflorus. The sequence goes on along the minus strand of JAANYP010003786.1, from coordinate 298,699 downwards.
CCTGCCATAAGTGTGGTGTATGGGGGCACTACAGTAGGAATTGCAGAAAGAACGATCCAGCAGCTGCTGCTCCATCATCGACCCGATCATCAGGAGGATCTAGTGGTGGTTCAGTCAACCGCCGGAACCAGCCACAAAGGGCACCGGCTCGTGCATTTCAGATTACTGCGGAGGAGGCTAAGGAAAACCCCGAGGTGGTTACTGGTATGTTTATTGTTAATTCCATGCCTGCACGAGTTCTTTTCGATTTGGGTGCCAACCGGTCCTTTGTGTCTACTGCTTTTGCTCAACTATTGTCGATGCCACTGTCTAAGTTGTCTACTATACTTGACATAGAAACTGCTAGCAACACTCTAGTAAAAGTAGATCACGTATACCGTAACTGCACGTTAGTGATTGAAGATGTAGTCTTCAATTTGGATCTAATGCCGATAGAATTCAGTGAATTTGATGTGATAGTCGGGATGGACTAGTTGATTGAGAATGAAGCCCATATAGTGTGTAAGAGTCGAATGATAGAGATAACTACTCCGGAGGGGCGTGAGATCTGTATTTACGGGGATAGGAGAAGTGGGGATCTGTGCTTATTGACTATTGCAAAAGCCCGAAAGCTTGTTGCAAAGGGATGTGATGCCTACTTAGCATATGCTATTGATGCTAAGGCTGAGAAGAAGACGTTGGCCGATGTGCCTATTGTATCACAATTCCCGGATGTGTTTCCGGAAGACTTGTCTGGCGTGCCGCCTGAGAGACAGGTTGAGTTTCGAATTGATCTGATCCCCGGAGCTGCACCGATAGCTCGCTCTCCATATCGCCTTGCCCCAACCGAGATGAAAGAGATGATGACACAACTCCAGGAGTTGTTGGACAAGGGCTTCATTCGACCGAGTTCATCGCCGTGGGGAGCTCCGGTATTGTTCGTGAAAAAGAAGGATGGCTCAATGCGAATGTGCATTGACTACCGGGAGCTGAATAAGTTGACGATTAAGAACAAGTATCCACTACCAAGGATAGATGACTTGTTTGATCAATTACATGGGGCGAGTGTGTTTTCTAAGATCGACTTAAGGTCGGGATACCATCAGTTGAAAGTAAGAGAAGAAGATGTACCGAAGACAGCTTTCAGAACTCGGTATGGGCATTACGAGTTTCTGGTCATGCCATTTGGGTTAACTAACACCCCGGCTGTCTTTATGGACTTGATGAATAGGGTTTGTAGACCGATGTTGGATAAGTCGGTGATTGTGTTCATTGACGATATTTTGGTATACTCTAAGTCTGAGGCCGAACATGCTGAACATCTAAGGGAATTGTTAGAGTTATTGAGAAAAGAGAAGTTGTATGCCAAATTCTCGAAGTGTGAGTTTTGGCTGCAACAAATTCAGTTTCTTAGACATGTTATCTCGGGAGCTGGGATTTCTGTAGATCCGGCTAAAGTAGAAGCGGTAAGGAATTGGGAGCCGCCTCGTTCAGCTACAGAAGTCAGAAGTTTTCTGGGATTGGCGAGATACTATCGGAGATTTATAAAGGATTTTTCGAAGATTGCAGTTCCATTGACGGCATTAACAAAGAAGAATGCCTCATTTGTTTGGGAAACCATACAGCCAGAAGCATTTGAGATCTTGAAGAAGACATTAAGCGAAGCACCGATACTTGCTCTACCGGAGGGCAATGAGGATTTTGTGGTTTACACAGATGCTTCGAGGTTGGGATTAGGTGCTGTACTGATGCAGCGCGGGAAAGTAATTGCTTATGCTTCGAGACAACTTAAGCAGCATGAAAAGAACTAATCAACTCATGATCTTGAGTTGACAGCTGTTACATTTGCTTTGAAGTTATGGAGGCACTATCTCTACGGGACTAAGTGTCAGTTATACACAGATCATAAGAGTTTGAAGTACATCTTCAGCCAGAAAGAACTCAACATGAGACAGAGACGTTCGATGGAGCTATTAAAGGACTATGATTGTGAAATCCTTTACCATCCTGGAAAGGCTAACGTGGTAGCCGATGCTTTGAGTCGCAAAGCATATGCCAAGGATTGTTGTTATATGTTGACGTCTACTATGCTAACCTCCACTATTATTGATGATGTCAAGGCCGCTCAAGAGGAAGCCTTGAATGATGAAAACGTTGGTGATGAGGATATAAGGGTGCAAATGAAGAATATGGAAACTAGTGAATCGGGTTTGAAAGGAATTTACGGAAGAATCTGGGTGCCGAAATATGGTGGTATGAGGAATGTGATCGTCGAAGAAGCGCATCAATCAAAATTTTCTGTACATCCCGGGAGCACAAAGATGTACAATGACTTAAAGGCAGATTTTTGGTGGCCGGGATTGAAGAAGGATATCGGCCAGTATGTTGAACGATGTAGGACATGTCGGCTTGTGAAAGCCGAACACCAGCAGCCTTATGGTAGTTTGCAACCGCTTCCCATTCCGGAATGGAAGTGGGAACACATAACGATGGACTTTGTTACTAAGTTGCCGAAGACTAGGCGTCAACATGATGCAGTTTGGGTAATAGTGGATCGCTTAACTAAGTCAGCTCACTTTATACCGATTAGAGAAAATTATTCGCTGGAGAAGTTAGCTCAGATTTATATGGACGAGATCGTTTTTAGGCATGGGGTGCCTAAGTCCATAGTATCGGATCGGGATAGCCGGTTTACTTCAAATTTCTGGTCGGCTTTGCAAGAAGGGTTAGGAACAAGAATTGCTATGAGTACAGCTTACCGTCCGCAAACTGATGGCCAAAGTGAAAGGACCATCCTAACTCTTGAAGATATGATGCGGTCGAGTGTATTGGATCTCGGTGGCAATTGGGACGATCATCTGCCATTGATAGAGTTTTCGTATAACAACAGCTATCATGCAACGATCAAGAAGGCGCCGTTTGAGGCTTTATATGGGAGAAGATGTAGGACTCCTACGTGTTGGAGGGAAACCGGAGAAACGCCGATTGCTGGGCCGGCATTGTTGCAAGAAACGAATGCAAAAATACAACTGGTTAGACAAAATATGAAAGCGGCCCAGGATCGTCAGAAGAGTTATTACGACAGGAGGCACAAACCAATCAATTTTGATGTGAATGATTGGGTATATCTAAAAGTATCACCAATGAGGGGTGTTACTCGTTTCGTGAAGAGAGGCAAGCTGGCTCCGAGATTTGTTGGGCCATTTAAGATAGTAGAAAAAGTTGGAAATCAATCGTATCGCCTGGAGTTGCCTGAAGAAATGTCGGGCATACGCCCGGTGTTCCATGTGGGGAACCTTAGAAAGTCGTTCACAACAGAAAACGAAGATTGGGCTGATCACACTGTATTGCAGATTGATGAAAGGCTCCGGTATGTTGAAGAGCCGGAGTGTGTTGTAGATACTAAAGTAAAGAAATTGAGAAGCAAGGAAATTGAAATGGTGCTTGTACGTTGGAAGCATCATAAGGGAGCGAATCATACCTGGGAGACTAAGTCTGAGATGTTAAAGAAATATCCGCAACTTTTTGGATCCGAGTAACTTCGAGGACGAAGTTTGAGCGTGGTGGAGCCCATGCTGTAACATCCTCAAATTTAAATTATTGTATTTGAAGTTATTAAGTTTAAATATGTAATTTAAGTTGAATTATGAAAGTTGGTACGAAATTTGGATTAATTATAAAGTTGTTGCATTAATTAGAAATTGATGAATTTCAATTTATTTAAGAGGGCATAATTATTAAATTATTAAGGATTATAAATAAAAGATAGAATTCTTTTATTTTATAAAATCAGTATTTAATAGAACCGGATAAGTAGAGGGGCTAGATGCGTCAAAGATTGGAAATGGACATAAAAGACTCAAAAGTCTCTCATTTTAGCCATTCCACTCTCTCTCTCTAAAACCTTTATCTCTCTCGGCTCTCTCTCTCTCTCTAAGCAAATCAAGAAGAACAAAAGTTGGAATTAAGGGCTAAAAATTGGAAACAAGGTTGCATTCAAGGATTTATCAACACTGCAATTGAAAATTCGAGGTAATAATTCTTTAAATTTTGAATTTGGGAACATTTTTGGTTCGGTTTTTATATGAACCGAAACATAGATTTGAAGTAGCAAATGCTAATGCATGTACGATCAAGCTGTAGATTTGTTTAAATCTAGTGTATAAGATGTTGTATACTGAATTTCAGCTTATGATTCAAGTTGAAAGTATGAATTTTAGAAATTAGTGTGTGTTTTAGTGTGTGTATTCGGAAATGATGAAAAAGGGTTAAAAAGGATGTGATTTGGTACATAAAGGTGTTAATATTATGGTTAAAAGTGTTGAAAATAGATGTATTTTAGTTGGTATAAGTTACTTCATGTATTGAATTAGTACCAAAAATGATGGGATTAAATCTGGAAAATGTTAAAAACTGCACAAGTTCGAATGGGGTGGGATCCGAATTCGGATCCGAGATGAACGAGGATCTGGTCCGAATTCGGATGAGGCCCGGATTTCAGGATAATTAATATATCAAAATATTTCTAAGTGTTGGAATTTGGATGGGGGTCCGAATTCGGTTGGGGACCGAATTCGGATAGGGTTCGAACTTAGCTTGGGTCCGAAATTCAAACTTGCATAGGACCGAATTGGGATTTATTTGGGATCCGAATGGGGGGTCCGAATTCGGGTGGGGTCCGAATTCGGACATGGATCCGAAATATGGATCAATTATTGCAAAACTTATAAAATTAAGTTTTATGAAATTAAACAAGATATTGTCATAATGTGTTGTTACAACTGACTTACAGGTCCCTTGTGGTGTTGTTTAACCCACAGTGGGGTACTTTGTGGATCCAGTTGAAATTCCGTGGAGAGATAAGATAATTTAAAGTTTAATAACGCACCCCACTGTGAGTACATATGATTTCGCATGTTTATATCTTCTTTATGATTGCTATTGCCTGCTGAGACATGTTGCTTCATTTTTCATTTGGAATTCTACTAACTTGCGTAGATTTAGATGCACATTCACATTCGTTGCATTGTCCGTTCATTTGTTGTGCATCTAACGATGGACCGGTGGGTCGCATCTGTTACTCCGATGATACTGCGCTATATGACCCGGAGCTGATCCGTCCGAGGTTCTGGTAGGCAGTATGTCATCCCCGTTGTTATGTTTGTCTCAGATGGTTGGGCTTCATACCGAGCTTTGGGCTCGAAGGAGCGACGCCTCATGTGTGTCGTACTTTGTGTACGTGGAGAGTGCACGACGTGTGTCGTCGGTGCTACTCTTGTGGGCATCATAAGGATTTATAAAATGTGTAAATCTGTGTATTCACTAAGCATTCGCTTACCCCTCAGTCGATTTTATTTTTACAGGAAAGGGTAAATCAGCTGCCGGACCTTCTAGTTAGGTCGTGTGAAGATTTGGAAGATTACATACTACTTAATCGGTAATTGTGATTCGGGACAATGTTGTAATATGTTTGGGATGAATGTAATAAAGTTGAGTTTGTAGACTTAGTATTGGAACCTTATAGCACCATAGGGTGTCTGACTGTAATTGTATTATTTTATTTTGAATTTTAATGCTTCCGCAATTGTTTAAGTATTCAGATCATTATGTAATCAATTATGTGATGTATAATCCTGGGTGCATTTGTAATTGGGTTTATTGTGGCAAGGGTGTCACATCTGCTGGCTAAACAAAAAGAAGCTGGAAAGGCTTTGATGGCGGATGATGACCACTGGCTCCAACTTTCTGAAGACAAGGATATTCTGGATGAGGATGCTCACATATGCCTGAAGTTAGAAATTTTCAATGAATCTGAGCAAAGTGAATCTGCTATGCTTGCTAAGGTTGAAGTCTAGGTTAGGTTGACTGACGATGAAGATCAAGGAAGAGAAAAAGGATTCTGATTCCGAGACTGAACTGAGAGAAGATGTGGCGTTAATAGCTACAGGAGACGATGGATGCGGCAAACAGCTAGAGGAAGATGGGTCAGATTCAGATCAATCAGAGACACTTGATGTACATTCTAATCCCAACTCAGATGAAGACAACTCCTGTGAACTTGAGCAAAAACTAGCTCAAATGGCTTATATGCTGAAACGATTTGAAAAATCTTTAATAGCCAAGAAAAAGAATGTCCTTTCTCTGGAAAACAAATTAAGACTCGAACATGCTTTAGTGTTAGAGTTTTCCAAAGATAAGACATTTGCATTACAATCAGTGTCTAACATGGAAGAAAAATACAATGGCATTCAACTGCAAAATCAAAAGCTGAGTAAAATATTTCTAACTTAATAGAAAAACTAAAATTAGCTGAATTAGAATCGGCAAAATACTCTATTGTTAGGAATTCGTATCGTTTTTCATAAAAACATAAACATTAATCATATTAGCGCACAACGGAAACTTTTAAAATCACGAATTCCGTACACGGATCATCAAGTAAAACATAAGATAAGTAAATATGAAAGCATATAAATCATACCTTTGTATTCGATGACAAGAATACACGAATGAGATGCTCTCGGTATCCACCGGTGATAACACGATCGATCGGCGCCAGGTATGCAATGAAACACACGAAGAACGGAAAAACCAAAAATCCACAAACGATTTGTGGTTTCTTGCGGCCGCATCTCGCACAAAAACACACAATTGTGTGTTGTTTTTTGGTTTGTGAAACCCTACACCCCAAAAAAATGGGTCGTGGGGTTATCAACTATATCTATACACACACGCTTTATATATATATATATATATATATATATATATATATATATATATATATATATATATATATATATATATATATATATATATATATATATATATATATATATATATATATATATATATAGTCAGGTTCAAATAAGTACCTCTCGAAATCAAGTGCACCCGAAGGTACCAACCTTAAAAAACTTTTTTAAAATTTTTTTTTTCACATAATCATGTTTAATTTAATGTTATACGCATGATATATGAATTTCACATACATTCACACTTTCTGTGTCCTTAAAAATTATGTGAATGCTCAATACATATTTATGCGAATGGTCATTCACACCATTTACATGGTGTGAATGACCATTCACATGATCTTTTTTTACCATTCACAAGATTTACGATGTTGCTCATTTTGAAAAAAAGTCTTATAATGTTGTTTTATACATGTCTATTCAAAAAAAAATATGTGAATGATCATTCACATTAGGGTGCGCTGGGTACGCTGAAATCTCATAGGTACGCTGATGAACCTGATTCTACATATATATATATATATATATATATATATATATATATATATATATATATATATATATATATATATATATATTAATTAAAACTTTAATATATTATATAATATATATTTTAATAATTATCTTTATTATTGAAACCTTATATAATTATCTCTATAATTATATATCTATTAAATAATTTTAACTTTTATATATTATCTAATAATATATAAATGACTAGATAATTATCTATAATTATCTATTATTTATTTGTTTATAATTATCCATCCAATTATCTAATAGTAGATGATAATTCTAATTCAAATAAATCAATCTTTTATTTAATATCCAATAATAAATAAAAGATTAGATAATTATTTAATTATCATCCAATGACAATTAAATCACTACAATATCCAATATTGCACTTATAGTCCCCGTACATTTGAGGTATAATTAATCATCCATTAATTTAATCTCAACGATCATTTCGTGTCATAAACAATATCCAATATTATTGATTCAATAGTTTAATTACATTTGCTCAGCTGTGCCCATCGGTGTGACCCTCAAGTGTTTTATGAAATCAACCATGATGCAGTAGTAATGTCATCTTTACACACAATATACTAACATACTCCCACTTGTGTAAGACGACATACTGTCCTGCAGCATGCGCCTAAAGGAGGTCATGGCTAGACACTTTAGGCAACCAAGGTCATAAAAAACTCTGACTCCCATTCGGGTATTCTTGTTGAAACAGCCTTCCAAAAAGAAACTTAGGTTATATCTCATGCATCACGATATTTCAATGTGAATGCTAGGCATGGATTACGTCAAGCGTAGCAAACACGATTATGTTTCTCGACTCCCTGATCTCATACTGAACTGTAACAGACAGATTAGAACACATCAGTTCTGTCCGAGCATGGCCATGCATTTCTATTAGTATCGATCGCCGAGGGGCCCAGAAAAATCTCTTCTTAGTTAAAAGAAGGTGCAAATCCCATATTGACTATCTAGGCCTCCAGCACGACTCCCACTGCAACCAGCCTCGAACCGTTATGATCACCCAGTTACGGATGACGTTAGGTTAGGCCAAATGTACAGCAGCACCCGCACTAAAGTATGTAGACATCTCAGGTACTAAGGATTACCTTTTTGAGACGACTCATGACTATGATCCACAAAGTGGTCTCAATCGGTGGGTTAATCCAATATTTGTTCGCAACAAATACCTGTGAATTTGGTCCAACCTTTGCTATATTCATCACCCATGAATATCAACCAAAAACCACAGTAGCCTTTTAATTCTCGTTGTGGTTCCCACGACAACAAGCAGCTATCGAATAATTTTAGAATAACTTCAATTTTATTCTTGGATTTCTAAAACATGCAAAATAGAACGACATTAAAGATATCATGTTGATCTCCTTTATCTCAATAAACACAACATGACTTCCATCAATTTAATGCTACTGTTCCTTTATCAAATGTAACGGTAATATGATCTATCGAAAAATTAATTTCAGACATGATCTTAGTAGGAGTGTTCTCTAGTTAACTGACTTAACTTCCATTACCGTTTATCTTTGAAAAATTACACTAGTTCTTTATTACAACTTCTTGTAATATTATTCAGACCCATTCTGAATCTCCTTACAAATTTATATCCATTATCTTTAGAGGAACTGGTAAATCACTCATAAAGACAACAAGATTAAAATTTAGGAGCTCTAGCAATTCAGATTAACTGCTACTAGTGGTACGTTTAGATGTTTAGTCCTGAATCTGACAGTATGCGGTTTATCTATATCTTAACAAGATATCTTTAATAATATTGTGTTCAACATTTGTGATATGTATCCATAACCACCAGAACCTGGTTATCGACAACATTTTGTTGTAGTGTTCCGTCAAGTTTGTCGACGAGTGTTTAAACAAGTCAAAGGCTATTACTTGACTAACCATCACACAAGTTGTATAAATTTCACATGTAATTTTATAAAATTCGATTACTTCTTGTCTAAACAATCCTGACTTCTCAAGTCTAATTATTTCTGACAAGTGAAGTGAATTAACCTCTATGTAACTCCTTTACATTTAATTCTGCATTTTATTAGTTTCTATATAATCACGGATGACTATCCAACTCATATAATCTCTTGAACTAACTTTGAAGAATTAAGAAGTTCAATGAAACTACATTTGAACACTTGAACAATTTACACAACATGGTAACCCTTTTTATCTAAATATGACTACTAGCTTGTCCAATCTCCATTGACAAGTTACTATTCAAGTTCCACTTGAATCAATAGTCTATAATCATGGTTTAGTAATTTTAAACAATAGGAATTTCAAGCAATAATTTTTCAACTCAAAATTTTTTTTATTTATCCCAAAAATATTTGCAAGAAATTCAACTACAAAGTTGTTTACTACACCATGATAAACTATTGATGACATGAAAATAGTGTCCAGCAGAGTATTCTCTAAGATGTCTCTATGATCCCACTGAATCTGTCATCTCTTTTCACTTCATTTTGTTTATTGCAGACATTATGCATAAAACTTTGTTCAATTGGGTTTCACATATCCAAGATTAATAGAAGTGACTGATTCAGATACACGAAGTCTCAATGCGGTCAACCTTGACCGTTTCCAAGTACTTGGGACAATTCCTTTCCCAGTGCCCAGTTTCCTAGCACTCAAAGAATTTGTCATCCTTGGATTTGACTTCTCTGGTTCTAGGTTTTAGCTACTTGTTAGCTTTATCCTCCGGCTTGGAAACTTACTTTTTCTTCCGTCTCTTTCCCTATCTTCTCTCCTTAATCATTCCCTCAGCAGTCTATAGCATCTGATGCAGTCCACTGATCATCTTCTCCATGCATATTGTAACAAATTACAAATTGCTAAAATTCCTTCAACAAGGAATTGAGAATCAGATTCGTGGTCATGTCCTGTGTCACGGGATACCCAAGTCTGCTAAGATGATCCAGATAACCTTTCATCTTCAGCACATGGGGTCTAACAGTTGTTCCTTCTGCCATTCTGCAGGAGCTCAGAGCCATAGTCGTATATGTTTCTCAGTCCGAGCCTGAGTCTGGAACATATCCTTTAGCTGGCGATACATCTGGCAAGCCGAGACGTCCATAAGGCTAGTCCGTAGCTCATTGGTCGCTAGCATTAGACAGGAAACATTGACCGAATCCTCAGAGTGTTTCTTGCGGAGATTTCTCTCCTCAACTGTAGCAGTCTCTGCAGGAGCAGGTTCTGGTGCCCTTTCCAGAATATACGACTTTCACTCTGTACACAGAACATTTGTCAGATTTTATTCCCAGTTCAAGAAGTTGCCCCTTTTGAGTTCTCCATATCCCGAATGGACCTCAAAGTAGCAACATGTGCTTATAGGGAGGATTTGCAAGTCGAGGAAGGATATTGATGTTATCATTATTGTTGTTACTGTTATTGTCATTATTATTATTAAACCGCTTCTATCTCTATCTTTTTCAACCATCTTAAACAATTTTTTAAAAATTAGTATTTGATTAACCATTAATATATCAATAACCCAAAATTTAGAAAATGATTTATTAATCCTAAGAACCATTTTACTTATTCATGCACCCAACGGAGGTTGAACCTACATGAATAAGCTACTCAGGCAGGCAACTTATTACCAATTACAACCCCTTTGCAACTCTTAGATCTTATGATATTTTCAATTTCTTAAATTGATCATGTTTAATCTCATCCACACCTTGGGCAACAGTCTTACTGAGGAACCACCACTGACACACACCATATAACAACTGCAAGTCACTGCCCCAAGTCTCACTTAGGATCCGCAGTGCTTACCTCCCAGCTCTCCGAGTTTGCGGCGTAAGCACCCACCGAAGGCTGAACCTACTTACGACGACCGGTCACCGTGAGTGATACTATATGGACGGTGTGTTGTGTCAGATTTTTAATTTGGGTTTATAAGCAATATCTTACTAAGAACTAGTGGCCAGTCAGGTTAATCAGCGGGCAGGATCCTTTCAGTTCTAAACCTCTCGGATATTCCTATAACCATAGCCCTAGCGTGACTGTCCTAGACACCACCTATTCTGGTAAATAGTCCAGTTAATGTACCAGTTTTTTCAACTCTTTGATCATATGACATTTTAAAATAAATCTCCTTATATTTGAAAAACTAATTTCATAAAAATGTCATATCAGTAGCTGACAAAATAATTAAAGTTTCCAATTTTAAACTTCCTTTTAAATACTTTAAATTTTCATCAAAAATGATTGTAGTTTTAATTTCTTTTATTAATCTACTTTGTCACCACAACCACGCAGATAAAAATAATGCATAAAGAAATAAAACATACAACCACATAGTGACATAGCCTTGCCGAAACTAAATTGGTTTCCGAGAGCCATACGGACAAACAAATTAGGTCAAACCTAAGAGACAAAATCAACACACAAGGCAAGAAGGATGAACTCTTTCAGCTCCCACTAGCCTCAACATCCGATGATGTTTCCGAGCGTCCTTGATGGATGACCTCCTTCTTGATAGGCATCTTCGCCAAGATTTTTTTACATAATTTAATCTAAATACATTTGACTATTTTCTAGCCAATTACAGATTACATCTTAAAACCGGGATTCCAATGACACGCAGACCTTCCCAAAAATAACCAATAATAAAAAATAGCAAACATTAAGATTATATAAACAACCATCACAAACAAAGGGGTCTCAAGGCTTGGCTTTGTCACAAACATTAATAAAGCAGTAAAACATATTAATAATCCAGAATTCATTTTCATCTCGCCATGAAAATAATTCCAAGACCAATTAATCTACCATTAATTGAAGTAATCATGTCCAATATCGTTCTTAAATTTTATACGGTTCGTAAAATCGAAATTTAGGAACACTTTCGAAAATTAGAAACTTTTTCCCGAAAAATTTCAAATTCAATTCCATCTTTGCATTATCTTTGGATTCAAAACTAAAATTTTCTTAAAATATTCAATTAACAATTCAAACAGCTTTGAAACTTATACTTACTATTTTAAGAAACTTTTTATTAAACAACCTTTAATAAATATAGTTATTATTTTCAAATAATATTGATAAATAATTTAAACTTCCTTTAAATAATTATCAATTAACTATTATTCTATAGAAACACCTTTCCAGAAATAAATAAACTTTATTTAAAATGTCAATTTTCTAAATAAACAATTTTACCAAAAAAATATGTCTTTTAAAATATTTAAAAAAAATTGACCATCTATAAATAACACCAAAAACATTTCTTTATGGTTTTAAACGATTTCTACCAAAAACGTTAATGTCGAGATCAAATCTCAAAACATTAAACCATGACCGAGCATTAAACTCAAAGTCACGATTTCATCAATTTGAAAATAGAATCCTTAAATTAAACTCTCTTTAATTTAATAATGCATTTTATGGAACTAAAAATTAAATGCATAAATTAAATCTAGTTTATAAATTAAAATTACCATTAATTTTAATTTCAACATTAAAAGTTAACTTTTAATTAAAACTGATTTAATTTAAACGACGAATTACCGGAAAACGGAAACGAACCAACTTAGTTAACCGACTCATACTTGGGTTCAATAACTCATATGAACCGAAAACAAGTAGGGTATTAAACCCTTTGACGGCTGAAATTAATCGAAGCCTTTAATCAACCCACTTTGATTATTTCGATTTCCATATTCCAATTAATCGTTTAATTATCGAATCGAATAATACTTAAACCGATTTGTGAATTTTATAAAACTAATAAAGTCTCCCACTTTAATTTTGTAAAACCGAAAACACATTTAGTCACAAATGTATAAATATTAATAACCAACTGCTTTATTAATTCGATTTTAACGCATGTAATTTAATCGTTCGAGTTTAACCATGAATAAACGACACGACGGAATAAATAATCCATCACCTCGGTTACCACATCACAACCGAGAGGTCATGGATCTCAACCCATGGCCGAAATCTTTAGGTTTGACGCGAACCGAGACGTTTAATTTTCGACTTTAATCAATTAAACAGTTTTAAACAATCAAACATCAACTAAATAAAACGAACTAAGGTTTCAAGATCCCGAGTTCCGAGAAACTCCAAGGTTGGCCGAGAATCACCATAAGGTTTCCAAAACCTTTAGTCGATTTTCTCCAAGCCAAATCAAAACCTTAAACATTTTAATTATTCATTTCGACCGTTTAAACACTTTTAGTTAAAAAAATCAAAACTTTAAGAACGTTGGATATAAATACACGAATAATACTATCTTTATGTTACCTGACCTGGCTCTGATACCACTGTTAGGAATTCGTATCGTTTTTCATAAAAACATAAACATTAATCATATTAACGCACAACGGAAACTTTTAAAATCACGAATTCCGTACACGGATCATCAAGTAAAACATAAGATAAGTAAATATGAAAGCATATAATTCATACCTTTGTATTCGATGACAAGAATACACGAATGAGATGCTCTCAGTATCCACCGGTGATAACACGATCGAGCGGCGCCAGGTACGCAATCAAATACACGAAGAACTGGAAAACCAAAAACCCACAAACGATTTGTGGTTTCTTGCGGCCGCATCTCGCACAAAAACACACAATTGTGTGTTGTTTTTTGGTTTGTGAAACCCTAAACCCCAAAAAAATGGGTCGTGGGGTTATCAACTATATCTATGCACACACGCTTGTGTGTGTGTATGTGTGTGTGTCTATATATATATATTAATTAATTAAAACTTTAATATATTATATAATATATATTTTAATAATTATCTTTATTATTTAAACCTTATATAATTATCTCCATAATTATATATCTATTAAATAATATTCATCTTTTATGTATTATCTAATAATATATAAATGACTATATAATTATCTATAATCATCTATTATTTATTTGTATATAATTATCCATCCAATTATCTAATAATAGATGATAATTCTAATTCTAATAAATCAATCTTTTATTTATTATCCAATAATAAATAAAAATTTAGATAATTATTTAATTATCATCCAATGACAATTAAATCACTACAATATCCAATATTGCACTTATAGTCCCCGTACATTTGAGATATAATTAATCATCCATTAATTTAATCTCAACGATCATTACGTGTCATAAACAATATCCAATATTATTGATTCAATAGTTTAATTGCATCTGCTCAGTTGTGCTCATCGGTGTGACCCTCAAGTGTTTTATGAAATCAACTATGATGCAGTAGTAATGTCATCTTTACACACAATATGCTAACATCTATAAAATATAATTCTATCTTTGCTTTACAACAAAACTGTATGAGAAAATCAAGTTCTTAGAAGATGAATTTCTCAAAAGAGGTCAAACATATCAGACAATCCAACTGAATCAACCAAAAGACACCGATTTTATAATTCAAAATCTGGAATTGGTTGTGATAATCCTAAGTATCTAACTAAAGCAATTCCGTGTTCAACAACTCTATATGATACTAGATACATGAATTTAGGATTAAAGATGGTATTTTTAAAAGCATCAGATGAAGTAGAATCAGCAAAAGATTTGAAAAGGTTGAGAAAATATAAAATGGAACTTAATCTGGATTATAACAAGCTTAATAAAAGTTATCAAAATCCATGTAAATCTGAAAAGTATATTAAGACATATTTTGATAAAGATTTGTCTGAAAATACATCTTTCACTCAAAAGCCATACATTCCAAACTCAAATCTTGATAAGATTAATTCAGATCTTGAATTGAAAATTAAAAATTTTGAGAATGAAAAGGAAAAGGTTTAGGCTGTTATTCATGATTTAGAACTGAAACTCAAAGAACAGCCTGAAATCAAATCTCAACCTGATCAGACACCTTCAATCAAACCTGAGTCTATTAATTTTGAAAAATAGTTTGATCTGTACATGAACTCTGAGTTCAATTCATTGGAAGAAATGTTTGTCAAAATTGACGAGTTTATAAAACCACTTCAGGACCAAAAAACTGATAAACCTAAAGGACCAGTAAGTATTTTGGAAAGAATACCTACTGATCCTAAGGTTCAATCAGTTCCATCACCTGTTTTACACAGAAATGAGAAAGCAAAAGTTTCTTTGGTTACTCCTACATTTGAAAAAGGTGAATCATCTTCGTATAAGGTGACAAATGCAAAGATAGCAGATGCTTCTAAAGGTAAGAAATATTTGCAGAATAAAGCCAACACTAAATCGACTGATTCTTGGTCTTCTGTTATGTCAGATAATACTATAAAAACAACATCGAAGCAAGTATGGCGAAAGAAGCAAGTGGAAAGGAAAAGAGACAAGTTTTAAAAAAGAGTGCAGATTTAAAGTTAATAGTATTACAGATAGGATTAGTTGTGTCGGGAATTCTATCTGTAATAAATCAACTGTTAAACACTGCTCAAAATATTCTCGTACTGAACTATTTTCATTTAATTCAGCTAAATGTCATGCGTTGAATGTTAAATCATTGTATAATTCTGATATATATGTATGGGTAGCAAAGAACAAGGTTCCAAATTTTAAACAGATTAGGGATCCAAAGAAGCAAATTTCAAAATTAGTTCCAAAAGGAACTGTACAAAAATGGATACCCAAGAAGACTGTTAAAAAGTGGGTTACGAAAACAAAGAAAATTATCTGTTTCTCTACCTGAAGTGATACCACATGATTTACCAAAATCAAAAGTACCCAACTATAAGTGGATACCTCACGTTTTACTTCGTCTTGTAGGTACATCATGTGTGGTACCTTGACTCTGGATGTTCCAAGCACATGACCGGACAGCAAGACACCCTCACAAATTTTGTGGACAATTTCTGTGTGACGGTCAGATTCGGCAACGATCAGTTATGTCCGATCAAAGGCTATGGAAATCTAGAATACAATAAGATTACCATTCAGAAGGTATTTTATGTAGATGGTCTTGGCCACAATTTGTTCAGGATTGCCCAATTGTGCGACAAAGGGTTGGAAGTCAATTTTAAGGTGAATAGGTGTAGCATAAGATCTGGGGAAGGGAAAGAAATCCTATCTGGAACTAGGAAGACAAATTTGTACTCCATAGACTTAGCAAACATTAATCTGAAAAAGGATGTATGTCTACTGTCAAAGGCATCGTCAAAAGAATCCTTGTTGTGGCATCGCCATCTGTCTCATCTGAACTTCAAAGAACTCAATAACCTTGCAAAAGGAGGTTTAGTAAAAGGTCTACCGACTCTCCGATTTCAAAAGGAGCAGTTGTGTGACGCCTGTGAGAAAGGGAAGATGGTGAGGTCTTCACGCAAATCAAATGTTGAACATTCTTCAGTTAGGCCATTAGAGCTACTTCATATGGATTTATGCGGGCCAATGCGAGTACAAAGCATCAATAAGAAGAAGTATGTTTTGCAGATCGTTGATGTACTCAAGATATACATGGGTGTTCTTCCTGAGATCCAAGTCTGAAGCTACTGAGATGATAATTGATTTCATACGCAAGATACTAGTCAAGTTGTAACTTTTTGTCCAGATCATTAGATATGATAATGGTACATACAGAATTTAAGAACGAGTCCCTTAAGACATTTCTTAGTTTTGAATTTTCGGAAGCTCGTACCCCATAACAAAAATTTGTAGTTGAAAGATGAAACCGAACGCTTGTGGAATCTGCAAGGACGATGGTAGCATATTCAAATCTGTCGCTGTTCCTCTGGGTTGAAGCTGTGGCAACTGCGTGTTTCACCCAGAATAGATCAATAATAAATAAAAGATTTGGAAAAACGCCATATGAGCTAATTAATAAACGAGTTCCTAGTATAAAATTTTTCCATGTCTTTGGTTGCAGGTTTTTTATCTTAAACGATAAAGACAACTTGGGAAAATTCAATCAGAAAGCTGATGAAGGAATCTTCATTGGATACTTAAAAGAATCAGTGGCATTCCGAGTCTACAACAAACGCACAAAGACCGTCAACGAAAGCGTCAATGTTAGTTTGATGAAGGCATCGTATTGGCTCCTAGACATGCCAGTTCAGGACCCGACTCTAAACAGACGACTTCTGTGAACTCATCGGAGCTGAAAGAGGATATGAATGATTTTAATAAATTGTTTGAGAATTTTTATGAAGACTACTTTGATAAGACCAAATCTAATTTTTCAATTTTGGTTTCTGACAGGGTTACTGAAGATCTTGTGGTAGTCTCTGATCATTCACAACCATCGATTTCCGGAGATACCGGAGACATTTCAACAACTGATGTACGTACACATTCCCTCTGAAAGTGTACAACAATCTCAAGCTCCAGAATCTCATGATACTCCCTTGAATACTCATACTTCTGAATGCCCTACTTCAGTTGATATTCCATCAACATCAGAACCTATCCCCCATACACTTTACCTAGACTTGAATACCAATCAAGACCAACTCCAACCTTATCCTGTCACACACCGTTACCCCAGTTGGCAACGAAGCGTGACGTCGCGGAAGCATAACCATAATCATAACGAACGACCACTATATGGACGTTTTCAAAAATACATCGATAAAACTTTAAAATATAGTAAGGTTATACATAGCCTGATATGAAGAAAAAAGAAGTTCGCACAATACAGAGATTTAGGTACATAATTAAAATATTCAAAATAATGCAGCTAAATCTCCGGTAGTTTCGAAAATGCATGCGACTCCTTAGGTGCGGAAGCTTGAAAAAATACATCTAAAGGCACACTTGCCTTAATTTCCTGAAAATACACGCTAAAATACGTCAACAAAAATTGTTGGTGAGCTTATAGGTTTACACATAAATCTAACTTGTATGGACAACAACAGTTAAGTTTGAATTTATAAAATCATGAATTCCATGTTATGTATTACATATAAACCATCATGCAACCGAAGCTTAATTAAATGAGTTTGCCCTGTGCAGTATTCCCATACGTAATACCGTGTGTTAAATATATATGCACTCGCTGTTAGCCGAGCCGAACTAACCCGAATGGGGGACATGACTCCCAATAGATCTATCCACAATATATTCGCGCTTACAAATAAATGCAATTAACGGTTCATGATATAAGGGCTGATGGAACCACATGTGTAATACATAATAGAAATGAAGTTGTTTTCGTGTCCATATGAAAACGAAGCATGTATTTCAACCCCAAAACATAACAGTGTGAAAATAGGGGATATGAGGACTCACCGTGGGTGCGATGGTAAATACTGGCGAAAAATGCAATTTAGCGTAAGTTGATGGGTGATGCACCGGGTGAGTTTAATTGAGCCCTAAATGATAATAGGGACTTAATAATTCTAATATATGATAATATATATATATATATATTATATATATATTAAATACCCAACATTACAAGTTTATAAATAAAATCGCTTAAAACGTCAAGTTATATATATATATATATATATATATATATATATATATATATATATATATATATATATATATATATATATATATATATATATATATATAAATTTTCCAGCTTTTTCGATGGTTTTTCGGCCTACTTTGAGGCCGTTTTTGACCAAGCTCCAAAATGTTTTAGGCTTTGGTTTTCTTGGACATTAAACTACTATATACAAAGAATTTTAAAGTCAAGAACGACCATTTTTCGAGATGTTTAGGTTGGGAAAAAAGCTTATTGAAAACCCCATGTTGGCCATTTTTGAGCTGTCAAACTTTCGGTTTCCCAAATAATTTCTGGAGGTCTTAAACTCCAAAAATAAATTATGAAAACTTCCAGATCTAAAAGTTAAGACATTGATCTAACTTTTGAGACATGAATAAACTCATTTCGTTAAGTTATTAATTAGTTATGATTTTTCAAAGTCGATATGAATTTTCTGCCGAAATTCCGTAGTTTATAAACTTGAAAATAACTAGTGATTCTTGTTGTTTATTCAAAGACTACTTGTATAAAAGTTATAAAACACATATATATCACTTGTTTTCATAATATTTACACTTATATGATGTGTTTATATATTTATAAACACATTTGAAGAAAACAACTTAAAAACAAAACTAGAAACTTATAAACTTGAGTTTTTATAAAACTTGTTGTTGTTAGTGATTATATATTATGCAAGACATATATAAACATAAATATAAGATAAAATACGCTAGTATTACTTACTTTGAAGTATTTGGAGTATGAAATTGAGAAGAAGTTGCAACTCTTGCAAGGTTTGCACCAATAACACTTGAATTTCTTGAAGAACACTTGAAAGAAAATGGTTTGTAGTGTGTGTGTGTGGTGGCCGGATTTGAGAGAGAGATAGAAGAGTTTTGGTGTGGTTAAAATGAATGAAAAGCTCTCTATTTATAGAGGGTGAAAATATCTTTGCAATGATGTTGGATGTGAAGGTGGAGTGTAAATCTTTGAGGAGTGTAAGAGTGAAATGTGATGATGGTGATTGTGTATGGTGTTTTATTAATAAAAAAATGAAAGTCAACACCTACGTAGTACCCCCTAGGGGCCGGCCACTACATGGTATATCCATGTATTTTTTTTTTGTATAATTGTATTTATAAATGTATTCTTGTATTTCCCTTTTCTTGTAAATTCATAAATACTTTTAGATGCATTGTTTTAATGAATTGTTTTATTATTGCATATTAATGTTAAGTACTTGTATTAGTGTATGATTAGTGTCACTAATCATAATTTAATTATGTATTTAGTTGAATTAATCCCTCATATCGTAAATCGATCGGATTAATTGATTTCCCGATTCATCGCACCGATGAATTTGATTCTAATTGAGTTGAATTTCCTAATAAACATTGTTAATCACCTTGATTAATTTCTAATGACCACTGATTAGGTTATAATTGGCTATTAAATACTGATTAGGTCGTAGTTGCTAACCTGGTTTAATGTCGGATGTTACAGTCTCCCCCTGTTAAGGGAATTTCGTCCCGAAATTAGCTCGTGTTCTCCACTGCTTGAGTATTTGAGAACAGATGAGGGTATTTTCCCGGAATTGATCTTCGCGCTCCCATGTAAACTCAGGACCTCGCTTAGAGTTCCATCTGACTTTTATTATCGGGAGCCGGCTGTGTTTTAGTTTCTTGACTTCTCGGTCCATTATTTCCATGGGTTGTTCAATGAAGTTCAACTTATCATCTAGTTCCAGCTCATCCATGGGTATAACGAGTGTTTCATCAGCCAGGCACTTCTTAAGGTTGGATACATGGAAGGTATTATGAACGTTACTAAGCTCTGGGGGCAGATCGAGTCGGTAGGCTACCAGACCAATTCTTTTGGTGATCTTGAATGGTCCGATATAACGAGGATTGAGTTTTCCTCGTTTCCCAAAATGGATTACGCCTTTCCAAGGCGAGACTTTCAACATTACTTGATCTCCCTCTTGGAATTCCAAATCCTTCCGTCTAACATCTGCATAGCTTTTCTGTCGATCCCGCGCGATCTTTAATTGGTATCGAATCTGGGCTATCTTTTCTGTAGTCTCCTGGATGATCTCGGGTCCAGTAATCTGATTATCTCCTATCTCAGCCCAACAAAGTGGTGATCGACACTTTCGCCCTTAGAGTGCCTCGAATGGAGCGGTCTTAATACTCGAGTGATAGCTATTGTTATAGGAAAACTCAACTAATGGCAGGTGCCTATCCCAACTTTTACCAAAGTCGATAACACATGCCCTTAGCATGTCTTCCAAAGTCTGAATCGTCCTTTCACTCTGACCATCCGTCTGTGGGTGATAGGTTGTGATCATATCTAGGCGTGTACCCAATGCCTATTGCAATGACTGCCAAAATCTTGATGTGAACCGGCTGTCCCTATCTGATATAATTGATACAGGCACTCCATGCCTTGAGACGACTTCTTTAAGATAGATTCGTGTTAACTTATCCATCTTATCAGTCTCCTTAATTGGAAAGAAGTGTGCGGTCTTTATGAGTCGATCCACAATCACCCAAATGGTATCATAACCTCCAGAGTCTTTGGCAACTTGGGATGAAGTCCATGGTGATGTTTTCCCACTTCCACTTGGGTATTTCTGGTTGCACCAACAATCCTGATGGTTTCTGGTGTTCCGCCTTAACTTTCAAACATGTTAAACAATTACTAACATATGTAGCAATGCCAGCCTTCATGTTTGGCCACCAGTATATTCCCTTCAAGTCGTGATACATCTTATCTGACCCTGGGTGAATAGCATATCTTTTTTTATGCCCTTCATCCATGACCAACTTCCTTACTCCTTCGAATTTTGGTAGCCAAATTCTGCCCATGAAGTACCGACATCCATCTGACTTGATTTCAAACTGCTTATTCATTCCTCTCAAGGCTTCATCCAGTAGATTACCCTCCTTAACTGCTTCTTCTTGTGCCTCGCGGACTTGAGAGTTTAGGTTTGACTGTATAGTAATGACCAAAGCTCGGACTCTCAAAGGTTTAACCCGTTCCTTTCGGCTCAGGGCATCAGCTACAACATTCGCCTTACCCGGATGATAACGAATCTCGCAGTCGTAATCGCTAAGCAGCTCCACCCAACGACGTTGCCTCTATTTAACTCTTTCTGATTCAGAATATGCTGAAGGCTTTTATGGTCTGTAAACACTGTGCACTTCGTACCGTAGAGGTAGTGCCTCCATATTTTAAAAGCAAACACCACTGGTTCGAGCTCCAAGTCATGAGTCATATAGTTTACCTCGTGGATTTTGAGTTGCCGTGATGCGTAAGCAATGACTTTATCCTTTTGCATGAGCACACAACCTAATCCATTATGTGAGGCATCACAATAGACCAAAAAATTTTCTGTCCCTTCAGGTAAGGACAGAATTGGTGCACTACACAATCTTTGCTTTAACTGCTGAAACGCCTTTTCCTGCTCTTCACCCCAGTTATACTTCACAGCTTTCCGAGTCTGCTCTGTTGGGGAACCTGCTATCTTTGAGAAGTTTTCAATAAATCGCCTATAATAACCGGCAAGTCCTAGAAATTGGCGGATTTTTGTGGGAGTTCTAGGAGTTGCCCAGTTCTTTATGGCCTCGATTTTTGATGGGTCAACTTGGATTCCCTGGCTGTTGATCACATGTCCAAGGAATTTAACTTCTCGCAACCAAAATTCACACTTTGAAAATTTGGCGTATAACTGGTCCTTCTCTAACAACTCCAAGATCAGCTTGAGATGTTGTTCGTACTCCTCCTTATTTCTGAAATAGATAAGGATATCGTCTATGAACACTATTACAAATTTGTCCAAATACGGTTTACACACTCGATTCATGAGGTCCACGAATACGACTGGTGCCTAGGTCAAACCGAATGGCATCACCTGAAATTCGTAATGTCCATAACGAGTTCTGAACGCTCTCTTGGGAATGTCTTCTTCCCGAGCCTTTACTTGATGATAACCAGATCACAGATCAATCTTAGAGTAGAAGCTAGATCCCTGTAGTTGGTCAAATAGGTCGTCAATTCTGGGAAGGGGGTAGCGGTTCTTTATCGTTAATTTATTTAGCTCTCGGTAGTCTATGCACATTCTGAAGGATCCGTCTTTCTTTTTCACAAATAAGACCGGAGCTCCCCAAGTTGAGGAACTTGGTCGAATGAATCCCTTATCCATCAACTCTTGTAGTTGGTTGGATAGCTCTTGCATTTCAGAAGGAGCGAGTCTGTATGGGGCTCTTGCGACCGGTGCAGCTCCCGGCACCAAGTCGATTTGGAACTCCACTTGCCTAGCTGGCGGAAGCCCAGGAAAATCTTCCGGGAAGATCTTCAGATAGTCACAAACCACTGGAATATCCTTGAGTTGTTTTTCCTTTGACTCTTTTTCTGCAATCGGGACTAATACTGCATGGCAACCTTTTCAAAGGCACTTTAATGTCCTTAGGTCGGATATGATATTCAGCTGACGGTTCTTTCTTTCCCCTTGGACTGTTAGGACCTTCTTCTTGTGAAGTGGTATCCGTACCACTTTCTTACAGCATAAAATCTCGGCATGATTGTGTGACAACCAATCCATACCAATTACCACATCAAAACTTCCGAGTTCTATAGGCATCAAGTCTATCTTAAAGGGATGATCTGCCAGCTTCAGTGTGCATTCCTTAATAATATTATTTGCCTTCGTTATTTAGTCGTCAGCTCGCTCTATAGTATAAGAGTTGTCTAAGGGAAAAGGAGTGGCATTCAATTGCGTACTAAACTTATCAGATATAAAGCTCCTATCAGCCCCAGTATCAAAGAGTACGTAAGCGTAAATGTCATTTAAAAGAAATGTACCTGATACCACATGGGGATCCTGACGAGCGTCACCTGCTTCCAATACAAAGGCTCTCCCCTGAGCTCCTCCACCATTTTTCAACCTCGGGCACTCACTCCTGAAGTGCCCGGCAGCTCCATACTCATAGCAGCTCCTTTGATTGCCGTCATTGTTACCCGGGGTACTAAATTTACAGTCCTTGGTCAAATTACCAAGCCGCTTGCACTTTCCACAAGGGGTTGGGCAGGGACCTTTGTTGTGATGATAAGTGCATTGGGTGCAGAAAGGCCTTGTACCTGTGTAGCATTTCCTTGTCTCGACTCCAGCTACGTAAGCCTTGATGGTTTCGGGCTTCTTGGATTGTGAGCCCGTATTCTTCCCAGACTTGTCGACTTGTCCTCCCATTTTCTCTTGTTTTCCCCGGCTTTGGCCTCGTTTCTCAGGGACACTTGGTCCATAAGGTTGTTGGCCATTCTGATGGCGTCCTGAATGGTGGTTGGGTTGGAGGCAATGACATTGCCTTGAATTTGAGGGGCGAGTCCCCAGATGTAGCACTCAATTTTCTTGTACTCGGGGGTCACCATTTGGGAGCACAGGATGCTCAGCTCGTGAAATCGGTTAGTATACCCTGTAACGTCCGTTCCCTTCATTGATAGATTCCAGAATTCCGATTCCATTTTTTGGAGTTCGTTTCTCGGACAGTACTCGTCCGTCATCATTTGTTTCAACACGGACCAGGCGAGTTGATAGGCTTCATCGATTCCCACTGACTGGACGTAGGAATTCCACCATGTCAGTGCGCTATCCTGTAGAGTGTGGGTGGTGAATTTCACTTTGTCTCCTTCAATACATCCGCTGACACGGAATACCGACTCCAGTTTCTCAAACCATCGTACCAATCCGACAGCTCCCTCAGTCTCGTTAAAGTATCGCGGCTTGCAACTCAAGAACCCCTTAATTCCGCAACCTTTTGGGTTGGTTTCAGTACCTCCCGTGGTGCGGCTAGCACCACCATCTCCGTTGGTAGAATTATTTCGGTTGGTCTCATAAGTGGCTATAGCGGCGGCCACTCTTTGTGCGACTAATTGCTCGATTTCTGCTGCGTTCATGGCTTTTCTTGCCGGCATTATCTTAAAGTTTAAAGAAAAGAGCATAGTGTAAGAAGTTGAGTCTTAAAGATTTAAATTTTCGTAAGGCACAGCACTATAATCATCAAACACAAATTCATAAATAACTTGCAATATTCATTAATCATTCATAACTTTCTTACATTGGGGCGGGTTATTACCCGAAAATTTTTGTTCTACAATATTACATAATAATTTACTAACATTACAAAGATAGATAAGAGGTACTAGGTGTGGGAGTGATCGGGGGTCTCTCCCTTCTCCAAAGCGTTGAGGCGTTGAGTCAGCTCCTCATTACGAGCCTCGCTTTCGACTAATTGCTGCCGAAGCTCATCTAGGCCGTCCTGCTGGATGGCGAGGGCGTGCTGGTTAACCCAGTACAAGTTGGAGTTCTGTAACTCCTCCCGCTCTAAACGGGCAGTCAATTCTCCAATATCCTGGTTAAGTAACCGGATTTGGAGGTCGTGTCGTGAAGACCTTGCTACTAAAAGAGGTACGGTCTGGTCGGCCGTCTCCTGAGTGAGTGGTGGGATCGGTGCGGAGGATGGTCCTCCGACCTCAAACTGGGAAGGGATTTTTTCCTCTTGTCTCCACTCTCGGAGAGTCTCGGGTATCCAGTCCCATTTACGGGCGTTTGCCCGTCGGTGCTGGGGTGGGGGACTTGGTTGAGGAGTCGGGATGGGAATAGACTCCTGCCTCGATATGATCACCATCTTTCGGGGTGTAAACATCATCTTCGGGCCGTTAGGGTGGGGACGGTACGACTTGAATGATGGAACCTCGGGATGGTATGGGGTGTAAGCGGGGATCACGTGGGGTGGTGGATCTACTCCGGCGTCGTCCTCTTCCATTGGTTCCTCCTCGTCTGACTCTTCCATGGGTTCCTCGTCTTCCGAGGGGTCTTCCTCCTCAGTTGGGTCCTCCTGTAAACGCCTTCGGGTTGTATCGGCTGATGGGGCTATGCTCCTCTTCCGAGTCAGACAAAATGATTACCACTTGGTTTGACATGTTTTCTGTTATCAAGGTCCATTCATAGTCTTTTAGTTAGTCAAAATATTTTCATAATCAGTAATACCTAAGTGCAGTTAAAGTCTAGGGTACTAATGCAACCTAGTTCACTATAACTATGGCTTTGATACAAATCTGTCACACCCCGTTACCTCGGTTGGCAACGAAGCGTGACGTCGCGGAAGCATAACCATAATCATAACGAACAACCACTATATGAACATTTTTAAAAATACATCAACAAAACTTTAAAATATAGTAAGGTTATACATAGCCTGATATGAAGAAAAAAGAAGTTCGCACAATACAGAGATTTAGGTACATAATTAAAGTATTCAAAATAATGCAGCTAAATCTCCGGTAGTTTCGAAAATGCATGCGACTCCTTAGGTGCGGAAGCTTGAAAAAAATACATCTGAAGGCACACTTGCCTTAATTTCCTGAAAATACACGCTAAAATACGTCAACAAAAATTATTGGTGAGCTCATGGGTTTACACATAAATCTGACTTGTATGGACAACAACAGTTAAGTTTGAATTTATAGAATCATAAATTCCATGTTATGTATTACATATAAACCATCATGCAACCGAAGCTTAATTAAATGAGTTTGCCCTGTGCAGTATTCCCATACGTAATACCGTGTGTTAAATATACATGCACTCGCTGTTAGCCGAGCCGAACTAACCCGAATGGGGGACATGACTCCCAATAGATCTATCCACAATATATTCGTGCTTACAAATAAATGCAATTAACGGTTCATGATATAAGGGCTGATGGAACCACATGTGTAATACATAATAGAAATGAAGTTTTTTTCGTGTCCATATGAAAACGAAGCATGTATTTCAACCCCAAAACATAACAGTGTGAAAATAGGGGCTATGAGGACTCACCGTGGGTACGATGGCAAATATTGGCGAAAAATGCAATTTAGCATAAGTTGATGGGTGATGCACCGGGTGAGTTTAATCGAGCCCTAAATGATAATAGGGACTTAATATTTCTAATATATGATAATATATATTTATAGATTTTTATGTTTTAAATCACCCAACATTACAAGTTTATAAATAAAACCCACTTAAAACGTCATGTTTATATATATATATAATTTTCCAGCTTTTTCGAAGGTTTTTCGGCCTACTTTGAGGCTGTTTTTGACCAAGCACCAAAACGTTTTAGGCTTTGGTTTTCTTGGACATTAAACTACTATATACAAAAAAAATTTTAAAGTCAAGAACAACCATTTTTCGAGATGTTTAGGTTGGGGAAAAAGCTTGTTGAAAACCCCATGTTGGCCATTTTTGAGCTGTCAAACTTTCGGTTTCCCAAATAATTTCTGGAGGTCTTAAACTCCAAAATAAATTACGAAAACTTCCAGATCTATAATTATGACATAGATCTCACATTTGAGACAAGAATCAACTCATTTCGTTAAGTTATGAATTAGTTATGATTTTTCAAAGTCGATATAAATTTTCTGCCGAAAATCCGTAGTTTATAAACTTGAAATAACTAGTGATTCTTGTTGTTTATTCAAAGACTACTTGTATAAAAGTTATAAAACACATATGTCACACCCTGCTACCCCGGTTGGCAGCGAGGCGTGACGAGTGCGGAAGCGTAACCATAATCATAATGAACGACCACTATATGGACGTTTTCAAAAATACATCGATATAAACTTAAAAGGTAGAAACGTTTTACATAACCCGTAAATAATAAAGAGTAGTTCGCAAGGTACAGAGATTTGAATACATAATTAAGTTATCCAAAATAATGCAAATAAATCTCCGACGGTTTGAAAAAGAATGCGACTCCTTAAGTGCGGAAGCTTGAAAGTGGTTACTTCTGAAGGCATACTTGCCTTATTTACCTGAAAATACATGCTAAAATACGTTAACGAAAATTGTTGGTGAGCTCATAGGTTTACGCGAAAAGACCAGTTGTATGGACATTATAAGATGAGTTGAATATATAAAATCTTAAATTCCGCGTATGTATTACATAAACCATCATGCAACCGAAGCTTAATTAGAATGAGTTTGCCCTGTGCAGTATTCCCATACGTAATACCTTGTGTTGAATATATATGCACTCGCTGTTAGCCGAAACGAGCTAACCCGAATGGGGGATATGACTCCCGATAGATCTATCCACAATATATCCGCGCTTACAAATAAATGCAATTAACGGTTCATGATATAAGGGCTGATGGGATCCAAACATGTAATACATATAAGAAATAAACAGTTTTGATGTCCATATGAAAACAGTGCATGTATTTCCACCCCAATAGATAGTGAAAATAGGGGCTATGAAGACTCACCGAACTAGTGATGGCAAAACTACGCGCAAAAATGCAAATGTGCGTTGGTTGATGGGTGATGAAACCGGAGATGTTTAACCGAGTCCTAAATGATAATAAGGACTTAATATCACTAATATATGATAATAGGTATATTTATAGATTTTTATGTCTTAAATCACCCAACATTACAAGTTTAAAAATAAGATTTGCTTAAAACGTCAAGTTTATATATATATAATTTTCCAGCTTTTTCGGAGGTATTTCGGCCTACTTTGAGGCTGTCTTTGACCAAGCTCCAAAATGTTTTAGACTTTGGTTTTCTAGGACATTAAACTACTATATACAAAGGATTTTTAGAATCAAGAACGGCCATTTTTCGAGTTGTTTAGGTTGGTGAAAAATCTCGTTAAAAACGCTATGTTGGCCATTTTTGAGCTGTCAAACTTTCGGTTTCTCAAATAATTTCTGGAGGTCTTAAACTTCAAAATAAATTATGAAAAATTGCAGATCTATAGTTAAGACATAGATCTAACTTTTGAGACAAGAATCAACTCATTTTGTTGAGTTATGAATTAGTTATGATTTTTCAAAGTCGATACAAATATTCTGCCGAAATTCCGTAGTTTATAAACTTGAAACAACTTATGATTCTTGTTGTTTATTCAAAGACTACTTGTATAAAAGTCATAATAGTTATAAAAACACATATATATCACATGTTTTCATAATATTAACACTTTTATAATGTGTTCATATATTCATAAACACATTTAAAGAAACAACTTAAAAATAAAACTAGAAACTTATAAACTTGAGTTTTTATGAAACTTGTTGTTGTTGGTGATTATATATATTATGCAAGACTTATATAAACATAAATATATGATGAAATAAGTTAGTATTTACTTACTTTGATGTATTTGGAGTATGAAATTGAGAAGAAGTTGGAACTCTTGCAAGATTTGAACCAAGAACACTTGAAGTTCACCAAGAACACTTGAATTTCACCAAGAACACTTGAATGAAAATGTTTGTAGTGTGTGTGTGTGTGGGATCCGGTTTTGAGAGGAGAGAAAGAGATATTTTGGTGTGAAAATAATGAAAAGGAAGCCCTCTATTTATAGGCAAAGTCTTGGTCTTTCAAATGGAGGTGGAGTGTAAGATCATGTTGAAATGAAAGGAGAATGGGGTGTGAAAGATTTGATTATGAAAGGTTATGGAGTTGGGAAATAAAAATTGAAATCAAATCTTGGGTAGTACTACCCTATGACCAGATTTTTATGGATTATTTTCATGTATTTATATATATTTTTTTTGTATAAAAGTATTTAGAATGTATTCTTGTATTTCCCTTTTCTTGTAAATTCATAAATACTTTTGAATGCATTGTTTTAATGAATTGTTTTAGTCTTGCATAATTAATGTTAAGTAATTGTATTAGTGTATGATTAGTGTCACTAATCATAATTTAATTATGTACTTAGTTGAATTAATCCCTCATATCGTAAATCGATCGGATTAATTGATTTTCCGATTCATCGCACTGATGAATTTGATTCTAATTGAGTTGAATTTTCTAATAAACCTTGTTAATCACTTGATTAATTTCTAATGACCACTGATTAGACTATAATTGACTATTAAACGTGGATTAGGGTTTTGTTGCTAACCTGGTTCAGTGCCGGATGTTACAGTCTCCCCCTGTTAAGGGAATTTCGTCCCGAAATTAGCTCGTGTTCTCCACTGCTTGAATATCTGAGAACAGGTGAGGGTATTTTTCCCGGAACTGATCCTCGCATTCCCACGTAAACTCAGGACCTCGCTTAGAGTTCCATCTGACTTTTATTATCGGGATCCGGCTGTGCTTTAGTTTCTTGACTTCGCGGTCCATTATTTCTACAGGTTGCTCAATGAAGTTCAACTTATCGTCTAACTCCAGCTCGTCCATGGGTATAACGAGTGATTCATCAGCTAGACACTTCTTAAGATTGGATACGTGGAAGGTATTATGAACGTTACTAAGCTCTGGGGGCAGGTCGAGTCGGTAAGCTACCGGGCCAATTCTTTTGGTGATCTTGAATGGTCCGATATAACGAGGATTGAGTTTTCCTCGTTTCCCAAAACGGATTACGCCCTTCCAAGGCGAGACTTTTAACATTACTTGATCTCCCTCTTGGAACTCCAAATCCTTCCGTCGAATGAATGTCTGCATAACTTTTCTGCCGATCCCGCGCGATTTTTTACCGGTTACGAATCTGGGCTATCTTTTCTGTAGTCTCCTGGATGATTTCCGGTCCAGTAATCTGACTATCTCCTACTTCAGCCCAACAAAGAGGTGATCGACACTTTCGACCGTAGAGTGCCTCGAATGGGGCGGTCTTAATGCTTGGGTGATAGCTGTTGTTATAGGAAAACTCGACTAATGGCAGGTGTCTGTCCCAACTTTTGCCAAAATCGATGACACATGCCCTTAACATGTCTTCCAGCGTCTGAATCGTCCTTTCACTCTGACCATCCGTTTGTGGGTGATAGGCTGTGCTCATATCTTGGCGTGTACCCAGTGCTTCTTGCAATGACTGCCAAAATCTTGATGTGAACCGGCTGTCTCTGTCTGATATAATTGATACTGGCACTCCATGCCTTGAGACGACTTCTTTAAGATAGATTCGTGTTAACTTATCCATCTTATCAGTCTCCTTAATGGGCAGGAAATGTGCGTTTTTGGTAAGCCGATCCACAATCACCCAAATAGTGTCATAACCTCCAGACGTCTTTGGCAACTTGGTGATGAAATCCATGGTGATGTTTTCCCACTTCCACTGGGGTATTTCTGGTTGAACTAGCAATCCTGATGGTTTTGGGTGCTCAGCTTTAACCTTCAAACATGTTAAGCACTTGCTGACGTAGGTAGCAATGTCAGCCTTCATATTTGGCCACCAGTACATTCCTTTCAAGTCGTGATACATTTTATCTGCCCCTGGATGAATAGCATATCTTGTCTTATGCCCTTCATCCATGACCAGCTTTTTTACTCCTCCGAATTTTGGTAACCAAATTCTGCCCATGAAGTGTCGACATCCATCCGGCTTGATTTCGAACTGCTTATCCATCCCTCTCAAGGCTTCATCCAGTATATTACCCTCCTTGACTGCTTCTTCTTGTGCCTCGCGGACTTGAGAGTTTAGATTTGACTGTATAGTCATGATCAAAGCTCGGACTCTCAAGG